>PVKA01022374.1:0-37150 GCA_004027165.1 Ctenomys sociabilis
TGGGCTCACGATGTATACTTCATTTTTATACTTTTATACTTTTCTGCTGGATGGTTAAGACCTAGGTAGATCAAAACTTATATACCAACACATGAACTTTATATTTCCTATGTGGTCATTGAAGTCTTCTCAGGGTTTATCTTGTAGTCCTGTACATTATTCTGTAGTTCCTTTGTCTGTGTCATCCATGTGGATGAATGACAGCCAATGCTTGACCAGAATGCTCTCTGTGAGAGCCTGAGAAAAAGTTTTCTCTTCATGTGACTCTCCCCAGGCACACTATAGAACTTCAATCTCTGTACTGCAATATCATGAGACTCAGGTGAGCTCCAAATTTTCTGCGCAATTTAATTTTCATAACACATGTTCCATATTCTGGGAAGGAAGTGGTTTCTCTCAAAAGTCTGAAGGCATCAGTTCAATACTTGGTTATAACTTTACATAAACTTTCTAAATATTCTCAATTTCATTACGATTATTTTTCAAAGAGTTTGTCTTGATAATACTCTTATACCTCCTTTTTAGTTTTACAGCACTGCTTTTGTCTCACTCTAATAATGCTTATTACCTGACATATAAAATGTTACTTTTACATATACCACGCTTTATACATACATACAAATTTATTTATTTATTTATTCTCTTCTTTTCTTTTCTTTTCTTTTTTTTTTTTTTTTTTTTTTTGGGACAGGGTCTCACTATATAGTTCAGACTGGCCTTAAGCTCACTTTGCAGCTCAAGCTGGTCTCGAACTAGCAACAATCCTCCTGCCTCAGCCTCCCGAGTGCTGGGTTACAGGCATGTGCCACCACGCCCGGTTTATTTATTTATTTTTGCAGAACTGGGGATAGAGCTCAGGTCCATGCGCTTGCCAGGGAAGCAGATGTTCCACTCACCCATATCCCAAGTAGCAACCATGCTTTATATTTTCATGGATAATATGTAAATATAAAGCGCAGTGCTTTATCCAATACTAATAAATTTAATTTTTTCTTTCCATTTTTTTCTTCTGCCTTTTGTCATTTGAATGATTCATTACTGATTCTCAGTTTCAGACTCTTTCTTCATCATTTTTTCTTGTTGATGGACTATTTATATGCTTAATTTATACACAAAATCATGGAAGTTGTATATGTTCACAAGGCCTAAAGTTTGTTTCTCTACAAATTGTGTTCTGTTAATACATTTGTCTTTCCAGGAATTCATCATTTATTTTGAGTAAACACTTAAAAATTGCATATTTTTCAAATTTGCAGTATCATATTATTACCTGTAGTCACTCAATTATGCAATAGCGCCCAGTTTTGTATTGAGGTCTTTATTTGATATACAATCCCTTTTATATTCTGAACCATTGATAAACCTAGATATTTCATTTTATTTTTTAATTTTTATTGAAGAATAAATAGCAATGAGACAGTTAAAATCAAATTAACAGGACAGATTCAATAATTAATACATTGCAAATTGTTTTCATAACGGTTTGTTATCAAACAAGGTACATACATGATATTCTAATAGCAGATACTATTATACCACATGTCTCTTATCAATGAATTAAGAGAATGTAGCTGTGTATTTACCTTACTTTTAAAGCTGAATTATTGCAGTTTCGATAATTAATACTTTCTATCTTGTTATCTTCCTAGTGGTTGTCCATACTACTAGAAGCCAAAATGATATCTTGTCCAACCACAATCACTGCAAACCTTACCTCTCATAGAATTATGCAGAAATACTGCATATAGAAACACATCATGATTCTCCCTTTGTATACCCCCTTTTTTGTCTAGACATGTCAAAGATGGGCACTCCATTGTCACTAAACCATTATAGGTGCCTGAACTTGGCGACACAATCCAACACAGTCCAGCAGTCCAAAATAATAGTGAGTTATCTGAAGAAGTTGTTGACTATAGCCATTTACAGCTCAACTTATTGTTATGGCCCCACATTATATACCTCATTTTTTTTTTTACTTTTCTGCTGGATGGTTAAGACCGAGATAAAGACCTGTATAACAAAAAGTATAGCTTTTGTATCTGATGAGGTCAGTAAAGCACACTCAGGGTTTATCTTGTAATCCTGTACCTCACTCTGTTGATCCTTTGTCTGTGTCAGCCATGCAGATGAGTCATGGCCAATGCTTGACCAGTTTGCTCTCTGTGAGAGCCTGAGAGAAAGTTTTCTCTCCATGTGACTGTGCCCACGCACACTATAGATCATCAATCACCTTCCTCTGTGGCTGCACAATCTCCTTGATCAGAATATTTGAGGCACAACTCACTTTCATGATATTATAGTGCAGGTTCTGCTATGCCCTGAGTCTTTGCTGACCTTGAAAGGCTAGGACCAAAATGTTGACTGGCCTTGTGGCTCTTCTATTTCTCCAATTTTGACCTGTAAACAGGTTTTTAACCATCCAGAAGAAAAGCTCATTAGTACCCTGCAGCATATGCTGTTCCGTTTGCCCTAAGTATCTGACTCAATTGTTTTCAGTTGCTGTGGTACATGTCTATTTGTATTTCTTCTTTTGACTTCTCATACAAGGGGGACTATACGATATTTTCACGTGTGTGTCTGGTTTATTTCATTTATGAGTATATGTTAAAGTGGCATCTATTTCAATATAAATGCTTCACGTTTATCATTGTTTATGGCTGAGTAATAATCCTTCACACAAATATACCACATTATTTCCACCATTCCTCATGTGACAGACATCTTGGTTGTTTCCAAGATTTTGCTGTCACAAATTGTGCTGCTATAAACATAGGTACACAAATATCACTATGATATAATGTTTTCATTCCTCTGACAAAATTCCGAATAGTGGGATAGCCTGCTTGAAAGGGATTTCCAGTCCTACTGTTTTGAGGAGTCTCCACACTGATCTCCACAATGGTTGTACCAGTGTACATTCCCACCAGCAGTGCAGAAGTCTTCCCTTTTCCCCACAACCTCTCCAACATTTGTTGTTCGTTGATTTCCTTATGATAGCCCTTCTTTCTGTAGTGAGATGGTATCTTAGTGTTGTTGTTATTTGCCTTTCACAAATGGCTAGCGATGTGGAGCATTTTTTTCATATATTTATTTGCTTCTTTAATTTCGTCCTGTGAGAAGTATGTATTCATCTCAGATGCCCATTTCTGAATTGGGTCTTTAAATTTGAGGGCCCTGTTATATCTTAGTTCCTTATATATTCTAGAGAGCAGACCATTGTCTGATTGCTTATTAGTTATGATATTGTCAAAATTTGTAGGTTGCCTTTTCACTCTGTTGACAATTTCTATTGGCATGCTGAAAATCCTCAAGAAAAGATGATCCCAGTTTTTGATTCTTTCAAGTGCTTCCCGTGAGAATATATGTTTGTTCATGAACTCTTTATCTAATTCTAGGTCTTCAAGAGTTCCTTCTACTTTCTCTTCCAGAAGATTGAGTGTTTGTGTTTTAATGTTTAGATTTTCAATCCATTTTGACTTTAGCTTACTGCATGGTGATAGAGCTGGGTCAAGTTTTAGTTTTCGGCATGTAAAAAGCCAGATTTTTCCAGCACTCTTTATTAAAGAGACTATCTTTCTTCCTGTAATCTTGCTTGGCCCCTTTGTCAAAGAGGAGATGGCTGAGTGTGTTTGTAGATGCCTCTGTGTCTTCTAAACTATTCGAATGATTCTCAGGTCTATTTCGTTGCCAATACCATGTTGATTTTATCACAACGGCTTTGTAGCATAATTTCAAGTCGGGAATTGTGATGCCTCCTGCTAAGATTGTGGTTCAAAATAAATTTTAGGAATGATTTCTCTAGATCTGGGAGGTATGTTGGTGGCAGTTTGTTAGGGATTGCTTTACATCTGTACAGCAATTTTGGGATTATGGCCATCTTCATGATGTTGGTTCTTCCTATCCATGATCAGGGAATGTCTTTCCATTTTCTGAAGTCCTGTATAATCTCTTTTCTTATTTTGCTGTAATTTTCTCAAAAAATTCCGCGGTGCTATTTTAAAAGTTATTGTTTCTATTGTTTCCCTTTCAGTATGCTTGTTATCTATGTAGAGGAATGTTATTGACTTTGGAGTATTGACTTTGTATCCTACTACACCACTGCATTTCCATATCAGTTATAGTAGTTTCTTAGTGAAATTTTTGGGGTCTTCCAAGTAATGTATCATGTGATCTGCAAATAGTGGTAATTGAACATCTTCTTTACCTATTCTTCCTTTTATTTATCCCTCTTTTGTAGTGGCTGTTTCTAATGATTGCAGAACTATATTGAATAGGAGGGGTGATAGAAGACATCCTTGTCTTGTGCCTGACTGAGGATTAAAAGATTTCACTTTTTCCCGATTTTCGATTATATTAGCTTTATGGTTGTCATAGATGCCTTTTATCAAGTTAAGGTAGAGTCCATCTATTCGAATTTTCTGGAGAACTTTGGACATAAATAAGTGTTGGACTTTGTCAGTAGTTTTCTCTGCATCAATTGAGATGATCATGTGGTTTTCAAATTTCAGTCTATTTATATAGTGTATTACATTTATAGATTTTCAAATGTTGAACCATCCTTGCATCGCTGGGATGAATCCAATCTGGTCATGGTGTATGATCTTCTTGACGATTTGCTGTATTCTATTTGCTATGATTTTATTGAATATTTTTGCATCTATGTTCATGAGGGAGATTTGGATATAGTTCTCCTTTTTGATTGTGTCTTTCTTGGTTTTAGAATCAGTATAATAGTTGCCTCCAGAAATGATTTTGGGAGGACTGCTTCCTTTTCAAATTTTTTGTATATTCTAGACAGTAGACCTCTGTCTGATTGCTTATTAGTTAGGATTTTTTCAAAATTTGTGGGCTGTGTTTTCATTCTGTTGACAATGTCTTTTGACATGCAGAAGCTCCTTAACAAGTGTTGATCCCAGTTGTTGATTCTTTCAAGTGCTTCCCGTATGAATATATGTTTGTTCATGAACTCTTTACCTACTGCTATGTCTTCAAGAGTTCCTCCTACTTTCTCTGCTAGGAGATTGTTTTTGTTTTAATGTTTAGATCTTTAATCCACTTTGACTTTAACTTAGTGCATGGTGATAGAGCTGGGTCAAGTTTTAGTTTTCGGCATGTAGAAAGCCATGTTTGCCAGCACCATTTGTTAAAGAGGCTATCTTTCTTCCAGTGAGCTTGTGTAGCCCCTTTGTCGAAGATCAGATGGCTGAGTGTGATTATAGATGCCTCTGCATCTTCTAATTTACTCCACTGATCCTTAGCTCTATTTTATTGCCAATACCATGTTGATTTTATCACAGTGGCTTTGTAGTATAATTTCAAATCAGGAATTGTGATGCCTCCTGCCTTGTCTTTATTGGCTAATATTGCCTTTGCTATTCTAGGTCGTTTGTAGTTCCAAATAAATTTTAGGAATTATTTCTTTATGTCTGGGAGGTATGTTTGTGGCAGTTTGATAGAGATTCTGAGCATTTTAGGGATTACATCTTCTATAAATTTCTTGTAGAAATCAGATCAGAACCTGGACATTTTTGTTGATATTGTTTTTACTATGTTTCATGTTTCATTGGGTGTTATTGGCTTATTGAGAGTTGTTGTATCTTCTTGCTTCTGTTTTGTTCATTTGTATCTTTCGAGGAATTTGTCCATTTCTTCTG
Organism: Ctenomys sociabilis; assembly: GCA_004027165.1. NCBI lineage: Eukaryota > Metazoa > Chordata > Mammalia > Rodentia > Ctenomyidae > Ctenomys > Ctenomys sociabilis. The sequence goes on from PVKA01022374.1 coordinate 5,658, forward strand.
TGTCTTCTACTGTGTGAGTGTAAAGATTCTCAAAGTAACTATTGATCATCTTCTGAATTTCCACTGAGTCTCTGGTGATTTCACCCTTTTCATTCCTTATTGCTTGTTCTTGAATTTTTTCTTTCATCTTTTTAATGAGATTGGTTAGAACATTATCAACTTTATTTAGTCTTTCAAAGAACCAACTTTTTGATTTGTGGATTCTTTGAATTGTTTTCTTCATCTCAATTGAATTAATTTCTGCTCTAGTCTTAATGATTTCTTCCCATCTTTGGGCTCTGGATTTCATTTGCTCTTCTTTTTGTAGATGTCAGAGGTACAAAATTAGGGTGTTTATTTGTTCCCATTCTGTTTTCCAAATGTGTGAGTTCATAGCTACGATTTTCCCTCTAAGAACTGCTTTCATTGCATCCCATAAAGTATTGAATTTCTTGTTTAAAATCTTCTGTGCCCCATTGTTTGCTGAGTAGGGTTTTGATTAATTTCCATGAATTTAGCCAGTTTTTCTGGTTTCTTTTATCATTTAGTTCCAGCTTCATTGCACTGTGGTCAGGTAATATGCATGGGATAATTTCTGTCTCTGGACTAGTATATGGTCTATTTAGGAAAATGAACTGTGTGCAGCTGAAAAAATGTGTATAAAACTGTGGTTTGTTGGAACTCTCTGTATATGTCCACCAGGACCATATGTTCCAAACTCTGATTCAGTTCTGCTACTTCCTTGCTAATTTTTTCTCTGCTTGATCTATCTTTTTGAGATAAGGGGGTGTTAAGGTCTCCTGTTAAGATTGTGGTCTCAGATATCAGGTATTTCATGTCCATTAAGGTTTGTCTTACATAGTTTGGAGTTCCTGTGTTTGGTTCATAGATATTTATGAGTGTTTCCTCTTGCTCTCGAATTTTTTCCCTGACTAACATGTAGTGGCCTTTTTTGTGTCGTTTGATCATTCTTGGCTTGAAGTTGAGACTGTCTGATAACAGAATTGCTACTCACGCTTTTTTCTGAGGTGCTGGGGCACGTAGTATTGTTTTCCGTCCTTTGACTTTGAGCCTATGTATGTCCTTTGACCTAAGTGTTTTTCTTGCATACTCTATATTGTTGGATTTTGTTTCCTAATCCACTGCACCAGTCTATTTCTCTTAATTTGTATACTGAGTCCATTTACATTCATGGTTATAATTGAAATGTGTTGAATTATGTTTGTCATAGTATTTACCTGGTGTTGTTTACTCCTTTGTATCCTGTGTTTAATTCTCTGTCTTGTTTTGTTTGTTCCTTCCATTCTCATTCATAGAGTTCTGGTGATTGTGGTCTCTCTCTAGAGCATCTTTCAGCAGTATGTGTAGTGATGGCTTTGTCATCATGAAATTCTTTATTTGTTGTTTTTCTTGGAAGTATTTCACTGCTTCATCAAACTTGAAAGAGAGTTTTGTAGGGTGTAATAGTCTGGGCTGTATTTTGTTTATGTAAAGGACTTCATGCTCTTTTCCTTCATATTTTGTGTAGAGAAGTCAGGTGTAAATCTGAAGGGTTTTCCTTTGAATGTGATCTGCTTCTGCTCTCTAGCAGCTTTCAGTATACTGTTCTTTTATTGGATTTCTGGGATCTTGACTATTATATGTCTCGGTGTGTTTTCACTTGGGTTGGAGTTATTTGGTGTTCTGTATGCCTCATTTACCTGAATGTTGGATTGTTTCCTTATAGTTTCATTGTTTTCTGTGATTACTTTCCCCAAATTCATTTGATGTCATTTGTATTAACTCCTTCATTCTCATTGATAACAATTAGTCTCACATTGGTCATCCTGGCATCATCTTGCAGCGGACAGATTATTTTTTCATGCATTGTTATTGTTTTTTACAGATCCTTTCTCACCTTTTCAGTAGCTGCATCCGCTTCTTCAAGATCCGAAACTGTTTTCGCTTGCTCTCAAAGGGTTTTGTAGACTCATGATTGTTATCTTTAGGTCTTCTGTATCTATTTGACTTTGTTTCATGTGATCTATTTCTTTTCTGTATTGCTCATTCAAGGAATCTGTCATATTTCTGATTTCATCTATTTTTTTATCCATGTCTTCTTTAGAAGTTTTTAATTCTTTTTCTGCATAATTTCTTCCAAGTTGGGTTTCCTTTGTATATTTCTGAAATGCTTGTTTCTGTATTTCAGATTCTATGATTTCAAAGAATTCTTTTTTTCTCAAGGAATTGTTTTTTGATTTCAGAAATTATTTCTGCCTTGAGTTCCTCATGACTTTTCTGCGGTTGTTTCTTTACTTCAGATGCTGTTAATTCATACTTTTCAGCTGGAATAGTGCTCTCTGCACTTGTTCTTGGTGAACATTGCTTTTCCACTAGGTGTTTCTGGATTTGCTTCTTTATTTCAGATGCTATGTACTCAAATATTTATTTTTTTATTTCTTGAATTAATTCTCGTCTGTGTTCCTCTAAACACTTTTGCTGTTGTTCCTTTACTTCCATCTCTGTTAATTCATTCATTTCAGCTGAGTTAGTGTCCTCTGCACTTACTGATGGACTTGAGGCCTGAGATTGCATTTTTCTCTTTGTCTTTGTCATTTTGTATAGCACTGACCTCTGACCTTTGGTTTAGAACTTTGTTCAGCTGTAACCTTAGTGTGTAATGAGATTCAGGTTCCAGTCTCTTAGGGTTGAGATTATCCAGTTATGCCTGGCCTTGATCTATCTTTTGTGCTCAGTTCCTTTTTGCTGCCACTCTTCTGGTACAACTGTGAGCTTGAAGTCCCCTTGTTTTGGGTCGCTGGTTCAGGAATCACTGGGGCTCTCCTTACTCACCAGGCCAGGCCCTGGTGGATTGCGTGCCAGGAAAGAAACAAAAGTTCCCGCTCCTGTGGCGGGCTTGGGTGCATTGGCTCCAGTAGTTGCTAGGCAGCTTTGTCTGGGGTGTCACAGGCAGGTCTCTGCCTATGATGTCTTTGGGTCTGTGGCTCTCGATTGGGCAGAGCATGCAGGGAAGGAGCCAAAGGCTCTCCCTCAGACCTATGATGCACTCACCGAACCAGGATGCTCAGAATGTTGGGGAAATTCCCCCTCACTTGGTGGGCTTGAGGGCAGGGGCTCAGTGTTGTTCCTGGCACGTCAGCTCTGGGTGTCTCAAGCCTGTTTCTCGTTTCTGCCAGCTTGTGGGAGGGCTCCGGGTAGTGCAGAATGCATGGGGAGAAACCAAAGACTCTCCCTCAGACTCACTACACACTTTCAGAACCAGGATGCCAAGAGTTGGAAAAATTCCCACTTGCTCGGCGGGCTTGGGGGCCAGGGCCAACCTAGCTATTTTAGGTGATGAGAATTTTAGTGAAAGCAGTTCAATCTATTAATTAATATAATGACTGGGTCTTTCTTTTAATTGTCTACATTGAACATATGGTTTTCCCTTAGGCATTTCTACTTCTGCAGCAAATTTCAGATTTTCCACAATGTTTTTATTCAACAAGGGAATCTTTTAAGCTGCTACTTAGGCAGCATCAAATTGGCAACTTAGTGTAGACTTTGACTGAATTATCTTTTTGCAATAGCATTTTTGCCTTTGTGTTCAGTATTCTTTTCTTTCATACAGGGTCTCCTTATGCAGTTCAGGCTTGCCTTGAGCTCAATTTATAGTCCATCTCAAACTTGCTATGATACTCCTGCCTCAGACTCCTAAGTGGTAGGATTATAGGCAAGCATTACCACACCTGGTTTGTTTCTAGTTGCCTTGATGAAGAGTTTCTCACACTGAGTACCTCCAATATGAAACTATTGGTCTACTGGTTGTTCTTATTGAAGAAAAGAACATGTACATTTTACTGTTGAACATATTTATTTTCAAGTAAGCCTCCAATTTTCATACTTTTATATACACCAGTATGTTTGTTACACTAGGTTTGTCATATTGCTGAAAATTTCTAATGTTGCAATGGGCTTTTTTCTTTGTGGAGCTCCGTTTATATATTCATTGCAGTCTCTGCCTCTGTCTTAGTCTCTCTCTCTCTCTCTCTGTCTCTCAGTCTATGTCTCTCTGTGTCTTTGTCTGTCTCTTTCTCTCCCTCTCTGTCTCCCTCCCTCCCCCTCCTCCTCCCTTTCTCCATCCTAAAGCGATTTATGTTTGTTTATAGTAATTTTACTCACACCAAGGAGAAAACTGAGGAGAGATAAGTATTTCTGTTTAGCCAAAGTACTTCTCCAAAACCACACAAATACATTTTATCTATGTCCTAAAGAAGATGACTTCACTATATGTTTCATTTTTGTCAAGGAATGGATATACACATAGTTTTCTATTCTCTTGAGAGATTTACAGTAATAAAGATATATGAAGATGATAGTATTGTGCTAACTATAATTTCACATTTACTGTTGCTTTAATAAATCTAGCTAACTGTGTTGTTTCCTACCTCCATCATGGCAATAGTGAGTTTTTATTCTTTGTAACTTTTATCACATATGTTTGCAAAAAATGTTTACATTCTTGTAAGATGTTGTTATATGCACACAAAACATCCTTATTCAACTTTTCTTTCTTTTTCATTTTCTGCGTTATCATTTGAAATACTTATTTTTTATTTTTAAAGAGAATAGAAGAAAATTAGAAGTGATACATAACTTTACTAAATAAAATGATAAAAATATAGCAATGTTTGTTGTATTGCATCCTGTTTCATGTTCCTCAACCCTCACCCTGTCACTTGATCCTCTTCCTACTTGAGAAATATTTATCTCCCTACTTTCTATTATACCTTGTTTGTCCTTTGTTTCTGTTTTGGGTTTTTCATGTAAGAGAAAATATGAAATATTTAAGCTCGCATGTCTGATTTATTTCACTCATTATTATGTTCTCAAAGTGTATCTACTTTTCTATAAATTGCATAAGTTCATTCTCTGATGTATTAGAGTAGTACTCTACTATATTTAAAAACAACAATTTCTTTTTTCTTTTTTTTGTGCAACTTTTATTTATTTTATATTTTGGTGGTATCAGGGATCAAGCTCAAGACCTTGCACTTGCCAGGGAAGCACTTATTCCACTGAGCCATCTCCACAGCAGAGAAACAATTTCTTTATCAGTTCAGGTGTTGAGTGGATTATAGATGATTTCCAAATTTAGCTATTACAACTTTTGTTGCTGTAAACATGGATATGCATACATCATTGTAATATAGTGTCTTTAACTCTGGGAGAATAGCTACAAGAAGAATAAATGCTGGCAAAGAAAAAAAGAGTACTTCTAAATTTTTTGTAGAAATGTTAACTAGTATGACCACTAGGGAAATAAGTTAATTTTATTCTAAAGAAATACTCTTCTCAGAGAACATCTATTTTGCAGGCCAGTATTCATATATATATGAATACTGTCTAATGTACACTTTTTCACCATTTTGCATGCTTTGAATCTTGACATATATTTGTATGACATTTTTAAGTTACATAGGTCAGCATAATTCTAGGTGCTTACATTTAAATATTTTATACACAGCTATCAATTATCCCTAGAAAAGTAAAGTGCATGGATTTTTATTTGATTTTCAAAGACTTTATGCAGCTATGTAAAAACAGGCATAGGAGAATAGGTGACATAGGAAAAATAATCAAAAAACAGTTGAATATTTTCAACAAGATTAATTATTATAAAGTGGTACCTAAGCTCACAAACTTAATTCTTTCTATCATCCTGATTGTAAATTGAATTGGACAAGAACCTAATCAAATTCAATGGTTAGCTTCATTGTTGACATTATGGGAAAATTTAATTCTATTCTCTTCCAATTTAGTTTGCGACTACAATTGTAGAAAGAATTCTCTTCATGGACTGCAGTCCAACTACATTTCATGTTTTGAAATAGCAGTTTGGGTATATCTTTTCAGTATTTGACATTGTTTCTTTTAAATTTTATCTGACCATCATTTCTCTTCAAAGATTCAAGTTTCCATCAACCTTAAATTTTCTTTTGTCACTATTTTAATATCCCATCTTCAGGTTTCTTTTCCATTATTTAGTTGGATAACTATCTACAAAATGTTTGACAAATTAAAGCATTTTTTTCATTTTATATGGCTCAATTGAATTGTCACCAAATGACTTTGCTTCACTCCTCTATTGTCAAGTGAGCCAAACTTTTTTTGAATTTCCATGGTATCATTACTTTATAATTTGTACACCTTCAAACTTGAATTTTATCTATATTTATCCATGTTGAATATTTCCTGCTATGAATAGCCAAAAGGTAAAAGAGGAGAACAGTTAAGAATTTGAGTTATGTCATCAGCGATATCTAGTTTTGAATTTAACTTCATCATTCACTAGCAGTATGACTTTGGACAAATTACTGAGTCACTGAGATTGTCAAATTTGATATTTGTAAAAATATGATAGCTGCCTAATATAATTTTTTATGATTCAGTATAATTATTTATTTCACATTCATAAGTTGAAATATCATAAATAAATTCGATTATAACTGTGTTATTTATGTAGGCTGCTTATGAAACCATGTATATTTGTTGTTTTGTTTCCACCATATCAAGTAGTACAGAGTGTGCAGACAGTTTGCCAATGATTTTGTTAATTTTTAATAAATATTATTGACTTGTAATATTTATTTGGAATTTCTATAAAATTTGGAGGATATTTAAAATATAATCATAACCTCTGGATCAGAAGTACTGATGACAAATGAAGGACTCAATGCTTTTAATATTTACTTCTTGTGTTATTCTGAACTTTAAACTTTTTCTACATTACCATGGAAGGAACCTCCAGAGGAACTCAAAACATTTTTGATAAGGATTTGTGTTGAGATAAATCTCCAGTGAATGCAACCCTATAAAAACGAGTATAAAATTGTTTCAAAAAGATTTAGAGACAAATATTTTCTATGCTTAATCATAGACACTGAAATAATTTTCATTGAAGAAAGTCATAAAGCAAATCCATACTCTTAGATACTGTTAGCAGATGGTCAGTGCATGTGCTATGATTCTGTAGGCTGTCAGTTTACAGTTAATAACTCTGCCAGAAAACAACCATGCAATAATTAATATTCCAATATCAATGATATTTCTGTTTTTCTTTTTGAAATTCAGCAGCTACAAATACTCTTATTTTAATTTTTCTTACTCATTGCTATAATTTCTGATAGCTGAATATACCTGAGAATTTAAGCATACCTGACACAAAATGATTATTTCCAGCCTGACAAACATTTATTCTGGTCTTTTGTAGTGGGGGCCCTTAAACTATGAAACTGTCTTTCATGAATTTGTTTGTCACAGACGCAGACACTTGATTTGTCTGCAAAAGGAAATATGTGGAAGCTTGCCAAGGCATGCATGAGGCTGTCTTTGAATATATCAGCAGTGTCATCATTGTTCTTGTGTGAGAACACCTGCTGTGGGTAACATCACCAATTAGCTCTTCCCTTCCCACCCCTCTTCCTCTCCAGGAGGCTTACTCTTTAGTTCCTTATGTTTTATGATTTAAAGTGTCACAGGATTGGACACAGTGGTGAATCATACTCAATTAGAACATCACATGTCCTTTTTAGCACATCTTGGCTCCTTAGAAAAATACTCATTTGTTCTTTTGTACAAAAGCTAATCCCTGACAGTAAAATCTCATGATCTTGTTCATATTTTTTCCTTTCTGGCTTTATTGAGACATTTTACTGACAAATAAAAATTCTCTAGTACATATACAGATTCCACCAAAAAGTGTACATATATTTCATAAATTAGCTGACTAAAAATTATCTGAAAGCTAATGGCCACCACTTTGAACACCTCTTGGAATAGAAGATCCCAAAGTTAACTTCGATTAATTTTATGATGTCTCAATAAATTTACTATATATATATATATATATGTTTTTCTTTTCTTGAAGTATGCTTTCCTGGCTGAGTCTCTATCATCTATCTATAAATATGTATGAGAGACAGCAAAATGTCTAATGCAGTCATGCTAATTAATATAATGATCATGAATTAGCTATCTTATTTCATGTTGAGAACACCTAAGATCTATTCTTTCAGCAATTCTCAAGTATACAATAAACTATTGCTTGCTATAGTCACTACACTGTAGCTTACCTTTGTAGAATTTATTTTCTTGCATAATTATCATTGTGTATACTTTGAATAAATAAAACATCATTTGTAGTTCTGCCATCATCAGCCCACAGGAGCCAGCATTATACTCTTTACTTCTATGAGTTTAACTATTTTAGATTCCATATAGGAGTAAGATCATGAAGTGTATTTTCCTTTGTTATGTGTCATATTTCACTTATCATAACGTCTTCAAGATTTATTCATATTCACAAAGCTACACGATGTGAGCGACCTAAATGTTCATCTGTTCATCATTGGTTGAATAAAGAAAATATTGAATACACACACACACACACACACACACCCTCATGCAATAAAAATATCCATATTTAATTAAGGAAAAAAGATACATGGTTTTAAATGAACATTTGTTTCTAAATAACATTTTTTAAAACAAACAAAACTTAAGAAAAACTAAAAATGTAAGAAATCACTTGTTACAATGGTAAAACTACGTGACAGACTGTGTTATTTTCATAATGGAACAGTGAAATTTGCTGCATTTATTTTTAACCTACAGAAAAAATAATTGCAAGTTGCCATAAGTTGGAAGATTAGGTTAACTTCCTAAAACAGACCTTGTTGAATATCATATTATACTAATGCACATTTTCCACAGATTAATATAGTGGATGCTGACTAATCATAGCACAAACATGCAAAACACCTGATGTGTTTTGCTTGGTTCATATGGTACTGCTGTACAGAATGTTTTATTTTTTATTTAGATATACATTTATGAAATATCATATAATTTTCATAATTAGCTTCTCAGTCATTTTCCCTAATGCTAGGAAAAATAATTCACATTCACAACTAAAATCAGAGGTTGGTTTTGCTTTATGATTTCAGTCCATAGTTGGCTGTTTCTTAAGAGGAAATGGAATTGCATGTACATGGTAGAAGAAAGCCATTTAATACATAACAACTAAGAAACAGGGAGTGAAGAAAGAAGCCAGAAAGAATAATACTCTGCTGCATGTCATCCCTTCAGTGACTCAACTGCAGCCAGGCCCCCTCTTCTAAAAACTCTCTCAACAATGGAACTGGGACCAAAGAAAGACTGAAAGTTAGCAGAAAAACATTAAATCATCTAGTTCTGTGTCCATGTCTAGTGTCAAGTTGTTCTAAAATATCTCAAGATTTAAAATTTCTGCGAATTCTAATTATATGAATATGTTTCTTGATTTTGCCAAGAGTGGACCATTATATGACTGATCTATAAATTCATTTTACTTCATCTTTATTACAGGCAATTTTTAGTTATATTCACTTAAGTTTGTAAATAATTTGTTTACAATGTGCTCTATTATTAATCTCATGCTATCTATTAATTTTAGTATTATTTCTCTAAAATTCACTCTGCTTACATCTTGTATCTTTCATATGTTAATATTTGTCTACAATTTTGATATGCTATTAGATTACTGATTTTCAATAAAGAAAACCAAAAAATAGGTAATATATTAACCAACTACTGAAAATTTATAATATATGTATTGTTGTATTTTACCCTGTTTCTGAATTTTGTTCTTGCTTTTGATTTTACTCTTCAAAATAAAATAAAAATATCTGTCTCAAGGGATTTTGGGAAGCCCTACCCATATGACCTTGCCAATGTTCATATTAGACCCTTTTGCTATCACTAGCACAAAATACCTGATGTGAACAATTTAAATGAGATATTTAATTTGGCTCACATTTTGGTGGATGAACTGGATCCAAGGCGAAGAAGCTACTGTAAAAATTCTTAAAGAAGAAAAGCTGGGGCCGGGGAGATTGCTCAGTATAAAAATGCTCACTCAGCAAGTATAAAGGCCTGATTTCAATCCCTAGTTCCTCCAAAAAAAAATTAGAAGTAAAGCTCTTCAGTGTATGAGAGCCAGGTGACAGTGAGGGAAAAAAGGGCATACAAGGATGGTATGTCTTCTAGAATATACCTCTAGTGATACATCAGTACTGAAATGTTGCCAACTGCTAACATCACATTTGACTATGTACTCTTCAGTGAAAGAATCCACTAATAAGTATAGTGCTCCCATATTTTAGCTGCATTCTGATCACATGAGTTTTGAAGGATATTTATATCTAAAAAATAAGATTGTCTTGAACACAAGAAACAATATTTGGTATCACCTGGCTTATGACAGTGCTTGGCTAGGACTAAGTAATAGCTCCTAAGAGAGTTTTAAACCTCCACTGTTTTCCTTTTTCTCTTGTTTCCCCACCTCTAAAGTTTGGTGTTACTTGCAATATGTAGAATATAGCTTGAGTGGAAAGGCCTTAACACATTGCACAATATAATCATAAAAGTTCTCATAAAAGTAATGCACAAAGATTAAACTCTAGTCTTAAGGATGGACAAAATTTTGTCTTAAAGATGGACTAAGTAACTTTTATTTTTCAGAATGGGATGGATTTAACACTTTGTGAGCAATGACTATAATGTTTCGTTTATATCCACAATGTGGCTGCCAAATCTCTAGTGTTTGACATTAGACCAGATTATGTAGCAACACACTGAGCATAAGATTCAGCTGTTGATGAATTCCATAATTGAGTGTGTGTGTTTTTAAATGGTTTATACAATGAAGTATTACTCAGCTATAAAGAGTGATAAATTCTAAGCCTGTGTTTAAGTGGATGCCACTTGAAGATATAGTCATAAGTGAAATAAACCAGACCCACATGTGTAAATATCATTTAAAATGTATAGTACATCTAAATTTCATACATTTCTATTGGATGGAGAAAGCACAGGATATTAGTACTCACATATTAGTTTGTTATTATCACCTCAACAAATTTTTACAAACATAATCATATAAAAACATATTTATTTTTTACATATGGATATGAATATCAAACCTTGGATTAATTTTACATGCAAAAATTGAATGTACATACAATAATCTGTTTTGATGACATGTTCTGTCTCATGCTGCCATTAGAATATCTAGGGCTTTCTAGTTTTTTAGAGTTATGTACCATTTTTATTTTTATTTTCCCAAGATAAACTATATCTAACTTTATTAAAGATTTTTTCTTAAACAGTAAATATCATAGTATACATAGATATAGTTTCTACTGGGTACTCTAAGTAGTAATGAATTTTCTTCCCATTTTGAATTTTCTAGAAGGTATTCCTTGGCGTGTACCATTGCTTTCACAAAAATCTTTGAGATTATATTGTGCACCATTGGGATGGTGTAGAATACTCTTCTTATCTCAAATTATTTTATTTATTTTATTTATTTACACGTATAAGTTATTTTTATTACATAAGGCAATTTATTTACATATTCTGAGGATTGGTATGTGTACATCTTTAAGGAGACTTTATTTAACTTACTATACTTGTGTCTCCTTACAGACCAGCAATTCATGGATATACAGTTATTAGTGGAGAATGATAACTGATGTAACATCTTTCTGCTGAGATAAAACTTCCTACTGATAAAAGACTGTAAAATTAGGAAAAGAAGTAGTTATAAATATAATTCAGTAAAATACAGAACTAATTGTATTCAGAGAATTTGCAATTCTAAAATTATTTCAAGTGGTAAGTCTGTTAGAAATTACACCTTATGCACTATCAAAAATTTGAACTTTCCTCAGTATTTTGCTCATGCAACATGTCTTTGTTTAGGACTGTCCAGTAAATAAGACATATTCAGAACTCCCTTAATTATCTTCAAATGTAAAAAAAGATAAATTCCTAAACAAAAATTAGTGCCTGAAAGGAAGAAGCACAGCTAATATTGGCTAAATGATGAAAGGAGCCTATGTTTTCATCAGCAGATAAATGGAGAAAGAAAATGTATGTATACACCATGGAATGTGAGTCAGCCATAAGGAAGGAGGAACACGAATTATTTGTTAAAAAAAGAATGAACCTTGAGACCATATTTAAGTGAAAAACTATAATTCAGACACAGGAGTTTAAATATGAAATTATTTTCCTTGTGTGAGAAACTGAAAATATAAATAAAGAGCCAAATAAAAGCATAATTGAGTAAACTACTCGATTTTCTATTATCTGTAGATGTTTTCTATTATCTACAGATAGTAGAAAATAGGAATATACATGTTTTTCAAAAGGGAAAAAAACCAAGACATAGGGGAAGGGAAGGATAAAAACATTAAGATGTTATGTGTAGATGCACCAAGTCCTCAAAATGAATGTAATACTATGTACTAGAAACATGCAGTAATACAAATAAAATTTTTAAAAGAAAGTATTTAAAACAATAGTGAATTTAAGAAAGAGCGGATGTTGTGCCTTACTGAGACTTAAAGCTTTACACTGAAAAAGCATCCCAGAGTTCGATTACTATAGAGACCAAAAGTTGCAACATTCTGGCAATCTTACTGAGTGAAATCAGAGCCCGGAAGAGGTCTTATAACAATGCAAAGAACTTTAAACAAGTTCTATTATTTTTGGCAGAGTGATAGATTTTTAAAATGAATTAAATAGAATGGTAGATTGAAGTGAAGAAAGTTAGAAAAAGGAACTGGAGTAGCTGAAATGAATGTTTATTGATTTTAACTTTGGATGGATTCTTGAGGAAATGCAGCCTAAAGCAAAATGCTCTTTTTTATTGGGGAGTACAATTTTGGGGAAAGGAGTAATGGCAAAAAGAGTATCAAGGCAGAACAAAGAAATGTCAGTATCAGATTAAGACGTCAATTTGTCACTAATTGATATTAAATGTAATTAGTTTGCTGCAGGACATTCTTGTAAGAAACCAAATATTGTTTCTTTAAAAGAATACTTCAGCTAAAAAACACAGAATTTATTTGCATGCTTCTTTTGTTAGTGAAAGTTCCACCTGAAAGCCTTTAAATCCATTTTGAAAGTGTATGTGTTAGTCTAAGATTTCTGTCAAGAACACTTAGAAAAGGAGATGAAAGATTTAGTGAATAAATCAGGTAAGATACATTCAGCTAGTTCATATTTGAAATTAGTTACTCCAGGCATCTGTTGCTAGACTGATTGTAAAAAATTCTCTGAAGACAAGTGATGCTGAGACAATCTGAAAAGGCACAATATGGCTGTTTGACACAGATTAAAATATGGACCTCATTATGTGTATTTTGAAATAATCCCATTCAGAATAAGCCTTTTAAATAACATTTTAAAGTACACACTATAGAATACAGTAAAAAAGAAACACAGTATTTCAAAATTAGACAAATAAATTATATCCAGAGCAATGTACAAAATGATAGGGAAAATGCAAAATTACCCCAATTATATGCTCAGTGTGTAGGATTTCTTATACTGCTATTTGCTACAAATTTGTGTACAGCCAACAAGTAAAAGTAACTAATAATTTTTAAATAGTTGAAAGAGTCAAAATAACAATATGTCACACATGGAAATTGTATAAAATGTAATTTTCAATATCTGTAAACTTTATTGAAACATAAGTATTATTATAAAGTAAATGGTTGCTTTCATACAAATATGCAGTTGACTAGTTGCAAGAAAAATCATACAGCCTAGTAAGTATTGATGTTTACTATGTATCCCTGTGCAGAAACAGTTTGCTGTCCCTGATACAAGACATACAATAAAATCCATAGAGAAAATTATTTATGAAATGAATCATGCACAATGCATAATGAAGAAAAGGCAGTCTCATCACACTATGCCTGAAAATTCAATAAATGTTGGACATCTACAAACAGAAGAATAAAATTATATCGTAATATCTTACTATGTACAAATACTCACTTAAAATGGATTGCATTCTTAAATATACAACCAAAATATCTATAAAGAAAGTAGAGAAAATCATAAAGAAAATAGCTCTGTAACAGTGGTATGTGAAATAATTTTCTTCACACAATTGCAAAAGCAAAATCCTAAGTAGACAAATGGTATTATATCAGAATAAAAATCTTCTGCACAGCAAATACAACAATAAAAAAAGTTTAAAACTAGCTAAGGAGATAGCTCAGCAGCATAAATTCCTGCTTGGAAAGAACAAGTCCTGAGTTCAATCCCTGGCACCACACACACATAACAGTTTAGAACAATCAGTGTAATGAATGTAGAACAAATACTGAAAGTGTAGGCATCAGGTGAAGTTAATATCCACATTTCTTAAGTACATCAACTCATTATTCAGCAAGGAATAGCCTGATTTAAAAAGAGATAGAATAACTTAATGTATTTTACTCAAAATAAAACATACAAATAACCAACAAATGTATAAAAACACAGATTAATAGTCATCAGGGAAATGTAATTCAAAACCACATTGAGTTATCACTAAAATCTAACAAAAATAACCGTTCAAACATGGAAGTAGTCAGTGACTGTAATGTAAAAGCAGTATGACAGGTTTTCCAAACAAATAAAAACATAATTATCATATGGTCTGTCAAACCCACTAGTGAGTACATATCCAAGGGAAATGAAATCATCATGCCAAAAGAGACACCTGCATTCCCGTCTTTATTGCACCACTATTCATAATAGGTGTTGAATTCACCCAATCAAGTGAAACGTTCATCCGTACATGAAAGGGTAAAGAAAATATTTGTCAACCATCATAAATAACAAAATATTTTCATTTGTAGCAAGAAGAATGAACGTAAAGGGCATTATTTTAAAAAGCAGATTAAAAAAGACACATACTATATGACAACACTGATATCTACAGGAAAAAATTTTTATCATAAAATTAAAAATTTTATTTCATTCATTTTATTCTTTTATTTCATAGAGAATAAAAATAATAGTGAAAACAACCCATACATTAGAAATGATGCAGAATTTTACCATGCAAAATGATAGGAATCCAACAATAGTTATTATGTTGCATATTTTTTCTTCAGATTAGTGGCTCAGATTACCAGATGTAAGTATGCAAAATTGGCCAAAATTATAAAAAATTTAAAAGGAAAGAAGAAATTTAAACATTAACTATTCCTTGCAGTGAATCAGTGGAAATCAGCAGTAGAATTACCCAAGCTATCTTTGCAGGATAATTTGTAATAGCTAAATCTTCGAAATAAACCAAATGCCTATCATATCAACAAAAGAATGGATAAAACAAACAAATAAACCTATCTATCTGTCTGTCTGTCTATCTATCTATCTATCTCTCTATCATCTATCTATCTATCATCTATCTATCTATCACCTATCTATCCAATAAATATAATTTAAAAACAATTTAAACATATGAAATTTGAATGTAATTTGTCTTTATAAAGACATTGAATGTACTCTCCTTGGGATCTTTTCGGTGTCAAGGACCTGGATCAATAATTTCTTCTCTAGATTTGGAAAGACATTAGGCACTATTTCTTTAAAGAAATTCTCTGGTTATTTTTCTACTATGTCTTTGATCTCAAAGGTACTCATAGTGGTTCCTTTGTGTGATATAAATCCTATAGAGAATTATTTAAAAATTACTTTTAAAAAGGCCTTCACAGTATTGACATAACATTTTCTAATTAATTCTTTTTGCTCAAGTTTCCTCATGGAGGTCTCTGTGACTTCTTTTCCAATTTAGGCATTTAAGTCTCATCTATAGAATTTCATTAGGTTATTTTTTCTATTTCCTATGTGTATGTTCTTATACTGCTTCTATAGTTTTTCATTTTCTGATTGAATTATTCATCTATGATGGCTTGTATTGCACTAACTTTTTCCACTCAAGTATTTTGAGTTTCTTTTGCAGAAATTGACAAGGGCCAGGTAGATAGCTCAGTAGAATAAGCACTTGCCTGGCAAGCGCAAGGTTCTGAGTTCATTCCTCAGTACCGCGAAAAAAAAAAAAAAGGAGAGATAGTTCTCCATCATAAGAGCCTGCCTGGCAAGTGCAAGGACCGGGGTTTGATCCCTGGTACTGCATGTTGTGCCCCTGTATCAAATAAATAAATAAATAAATTAATTAGTTTGGGGACCTGAGTCTGATCCCTGGTACTGCATGTTGTGCCCCTGTATCAAATAAATAAATGAATAAATAAGTAAATAAATTTGGGGGCCAGGAAGATCATTGAGTAGAATAAGTGCTTTCCTGGCAATTGCAAGGCCCTGATTTCAATCCCTGGTTCCACCAAAGGAAAAAAAAAAGTAAAAAGAAAGTGACAAGTTTCCATTTCTTTAGGTTCAACCACTAGAGATTTATTGTATTTTTTACATCATATTTCTTTATTTTCATTCTTTGTAATTTTGTATTGGTGCCTACACTTTTAAAGAAGCAACTGCATCTTTCATTGTTTGGAAAGGAAATCTGGGAGGGAAAGACCCTTGCCAGTTAGCATGGCTACAGATTTTGTGACATTTTCATACATTTTCTGTAGAAATATATGCTTCACTACTCTCTATGTTGGAAGACAAAATCCATGGCTCTACAACTTCTTCCAATCTCATAGAGTTTTGCTATAAATTTCCATTTCCTTTCACTAGAGCATTAAACTGATAGACTTTGACAATGAAGGAACATTTGCATTCACTCTTTCGCTCCTGTGGGAGAGGTCTCAAAGTGACACAGCTTTTCCTAAATTCACTGAGCCATACAAGCTGTCATAAACTTTCTGCCAGTTCTACCTTGAGAAGTCTATGGAAATTTGACTTGTTGAGTGCAAGTTTCACTTGTACATCTTCCTCATTCTGGAGAAATCTTCAGTTTCTTTAATACCACAGAGTTATGCAGGCTGCTCAGTCACCTTCCTGTTTTCCTTAAGAAATTACACTAAGAATACATGAAGATGGCTTCAAGCTTCACTTGTCCATTTATCTTTTCTTACTGAGGGGAAGTCTGAAGGTTGCCAACTTTATCTTAGTTTTACTATGTTTTTCAGGTTGCTAAGAACTCAACAGGTACTGTTATTGTTGTTGTTATTATTATTGTTATTATTTCCCAGGCATTTTAAGTATGCCAATTGCCTCACTGCTCCTGATGGAGTAAAAAGGAGGAGTTTTTATAAGCGGTGCACTAGAATGCTAGAAACGTCAGTGCTTACTCCACTTTTTCACCTGATGAAGCAATTTATAGGCATAGTGAATCTCTCTCAGTAATGAATGATGCCAGTTTGCAGAATAGGCTGACATGCTTAAAGTGAAACTATTTCTACTTCATGTGTCATTTCTTAGTTTTGTGCTTGTCTCAGATGCTACAACTCTTTAGCTGAATCCTGACATTCTTGTAAAGGAATATATATATATATATATATATATATATATATATATATATATTCTCAGAGAGATTGAACTCAGGACTTTGTGCTTGCTGCCAGGCAGGCACTTATGCTGCTGAGCTATATCCCTGGCCAGCATAGTTTTATATTTTTAGGGAGATAAATATAGAACTCCCTACTCTACCAAGGAGTAACGTCACTATACACAGCAGCCAGCACAGTCTTCAGATCTACTGTACACTTAATAGTAATGGTGGTGGCCCTATGGGTCTAGTTCTGGTCTTTAAGACAACACAATTCTAGCTTTTTACCATTCTGTATTATCCAATATTCACAGAAATTCATATACATATGTGTTTTTATATGTGTAAACAAAAATAGAAAGCTTTTCGAGATATATGTTTGCATCTAATATTTTACAAATGCTATTTACTATTCAATTTCCTTATTTTTATTTTTCATTTGACACATGAATAGATGTTAGGTCTTATTGCATAGCTCTTTGAAATTTGCTACAAAGTGTGTATTTCTATTTTCTTGTGTTTGTTAGAGTGAATTATGTTAATGTTTCTTAATAAAGAATAATTTTTACATCTGTCATTCAGATAAAATTACTTGGTTTGAACAAATTATTCTTGTACAACAATTTATAATTATATTTATTGTTATTTTATTCATGATTTTAATCAATATTCATGTTGCAAAATAATTTCTCCTTTCAGACTATATTCCACAGATATGGATAGCAACAAAATTTTATTAAGATGGTTTTATTAATCTTCTCTTAAAATTTAACAAAACTTTGGTTTATCTAATCCTTAAAATTTTGACAAAATTTTCTCATAAAACCACTTGGCTCATAAAATATTAAGAATTTAATGTCTTAAGGTATGACTCAACCTCAAAATTAGAAAAAGGCAAATTAAAAAGGGGTTGGGAATACATGCTAGTGCAATGTCCCAGGACTCAATACTACTACCCAAAACTAAACAAAATACAATACTGAGGAAGTGACTTAATAGTTCTTAGAAAACCATGAAAAGAATCTAGTAATAATAGAAAACTTAAGTCCTTAAAACATTTTTCACAATCTTTTTTATTACCTGCTTTCCAATTATAATAATCAATTGTCTTTTCATTTACAATTTGCCTTTGATATATAGAATTTCCATTGTCATGTTTTATATGCATATATATTATGGTTATAATATTTGTTTATGTTTTATAAATCTTAATTTACTACTTAATTTTTTATGAAAATATGTTTGCAGTACATAATAATTCCATTTCTCATGGGAAGTTGGTACATGTGCATAGTATGTCTCAATTATTTGTTTCCATTCCCTTGTCCTTTCCCTACACTGCTCCACTTCTTGGTCACCCTCTTATATGCTGAAGTTATATTTCTCTATTTCTTATCATCTATCTTTTATTGTGCTGTTCCTTTATCTGTTTTTTTCTCATATAATTGAAAATGTATGATATTTAAATTTCACATTGCAAATGTGATTTCATTTAATATTATGTTCTCAAGGTTCATCCATTTTTCTATGAATGACTCCAGGTTGTTCCTCTCTTCAACAAATATTGTGATATGAGCTGTGCTAGGAGAATGAGAATACAAATTGGGAACACATAATACAGTTTTTACCATCATACAATTTAAATTCTAGCAACGAGTGCTTGACAGCACACAACATGACAGAAATAAACAACTATGTGAAATGATGTACATGCCAATTTGCTTCATGTTAGTGAACATTTACTATCTATTGACATTCCATGGAAACATGTTATAGACCTCAATTTATATGTATTTGTGTGTGTGTGTGTATATATATAGCTTTTATATTTAATTAATAATAATAAAATTTATTAAAATATAGAAACTATTATTAAAAAAGACATAGTTATGGTGAAATGATGCAATACACTTTAGAAATGATGTCTTTGAAGACTTACTTCAGGAACCAATAGTGGCAGACTAAAATAGTATGAATGGGTTGACCATGTGAAAATGGGAAGATGAGAGTTCTAAGGAAAGTAACATTTGCAAGAGTCACAAATATTTTGACATTTCGGCCAATCTAATCCGGAATATTGCAAAAGTAAATGAAAATTTTTTTTTGAATATCAAGAAAAGCAACCTAAGGCACTTTAAGTCGTTTATATGGGCTATTGTTGTTGATAATGAACACAGCATAGGTGATCAAAAGAAGATAAATAATGCATCAATGGAATGGAAATATGAAAAAAATACTAATAATGTCTGATAAGTATCTCAAACTTCTTGGCATAATGTAATTCCCGAGGCATTCTAAGTTCCTGTTGTGAAAGACTGGCATTAAACAAAGGTCACATTTCAAGGAGCAACTGGAATTATATGTGAGCCCAGTTTCTCCACAGTATTATCGCTCCATTTTGTTAAGCTTTTTTTCTTTTTTTGTGGTATCAGGGATCAAACTCAGGACCTTGAACTTGCCCGGAAGGCGCTTATGCCACGGAACTATCTTTCCAGGCTGTAGGCTCCATTTTGAAAGGCTTCTTTCTTTATTGCTTTTATTGTAGTCTTTCTTTTGTTTTAAAAGACCTTGAATAACTGAAAACATAAAGTGGCTTAGTCCAAAACACTTTGACACTATGGCATAAAAGTAAATTTGGACACTTGGGCAACAATATATTAATGACTTTCTAAAGCAATGTAAAATTGTACATCAAATAAAATGGTAAGGAATTAACGCGTTTTAGCACAGTTATGTACTTTTTTATGCTCCAAGGCATGGCTGAGCTTTTAAAGTCTTCCACTGTACATGTCTTGCTTCCTTTCCCAGTGGAGGACAAGATTCAATTAATTCCCTGTTTTAACTCAAACCCAAGTTGAGGAAGAGAAAATGCTGTTTTCATATTTATTTATTTTTTATCTAAAATGTTTGCTGTACAAAATGTTTATATTCATCATAGGAAATATGCACTTTTACTTTATATATTTTAATTTTTTATTTCCCCTCATCCTATACCCCTACTCCAAGACTCGTTTCCCTCTTGTTTGTTGTTGTTTGAGACAGAATCTTACTATGTAATAGCTCAGCCTGGCCTGGTGATCCTCTTGCCTCAGTCTCCTACATGCTGATATTATAAGTGTGAGCCATCACATCCAACCACCTTCCCATTTATAAAAGACCTACCTCTCTGTTTCTTATATTTATTTATTTTTTTAATCTTTATTTTTTCATTTTTCTGAGGCAGGGTATTGCTCTGCAGTTCAGGCTGGCCTGGAGATTACTTTGTTACCCAGGCTGTTCTTGAACTCACAATGATCCTCCTGCCACAATATCCTCAGTAATATGATTACAGGTGTATCTCACTGTACCCAGCTTTCCAATTGTCTTTTATTTTGCCTTTTTCATTTATTTATATTTCATTGATCTTATAACAGAAGTTATTTCACATTCAAGCTTGTGTGGGCTCGAGGTGCATACAATTTCCTACAAATGACTCGAATTTGTGGAAATGCTGTTTTAAGTCATTCTTAAACCGAACTGTGACCATTTCACTTGGAACATTTGGTAGAGACAATCACTGTATCCATAGTGTGCCACTGACAAAGCTATTGGACAAATGGACTTTTATTACACAGGTTTCTTGATCTTAATATGTCTAAAACTCAGTACCTTTTTTTTTTTTGCTTCCTGGCTGTGGTTGCAGCCTGAAAGTCATCCGCTGTTTTTCCTTAGGGTTAAGGTTTGTGTTCATCGCGTTCGAGTTAAGGGTCAGGTTAGGGTTTAGTTTAGGATAGACCCTTGCCTGTTCTGCATTCACAGCTGTCTCCAAACACCAACTCAACCTCACAATGACACTGCTCTGCTGACATAAGTTCTGACCAACGTGGAGTTTGGATTCTGAGGATTGGGACTCAAGGAAGGGCTGTCCCTGTCCCTGCCATACAGTCTGCCTCCTGGCCTTGGCTGAAGAGGCTCATTCCTGCATGCATGTCACCACATGCCCTTGATGGACTTGTCTGACTTTAGAAAGGTTCTGGGAGTTTATCACAGCCACACTAGGTGACCCTCACTAAAAAGCAAGTTGGTCAAAGGTATTTGACGTTGTGAAAGGATCTTAGGAGATCAGGTGGCCCAGATTTTCGTTCTTCCTGTGGCAGCTCTAGGAGAGCAATAGTGTCTTTTGAGAGTACGCACAAGCTTAAAGTTATAAAAAGACATTCATATTACCTAAAAGGACTAATAGTTTAGTGACACATAGCAGAAGCATGGTAGAAACAAGCCCCAAAGAGTTTTAAACAAGCTCCAACTATGTTTTGAAAATAGCACCTCCTGTTTCTATGTGAAAAGTAGATGATTCAACTTTGAAAATATTGGAAATAAACATATCTGCTACAAAATGTTTATGCTTGTCTAAGTGTGAGATTTAAGGGTCTCCAATAAGGTGGTAGTTGTAGAAAAATACATCTAAACGTAGAAGAATGAATGGAAGACATCAATAAAAGATTAAATTTATTCGATTCACTGATGCCATAGATGTAGGAGACTAAGAACAGTGTGAAATCATGGCTGATACTTAGCTTATTTTCCACCTTGAGGTGCCGGAGAATGCTTTCAGGTATATTAACATGGAAAATTTGAGGATTATTCAGATACTTCTGTTGTGAAAAAGGTACTAAATTTTAGGCATATTAAGATCAGGACACCTGTGTAATAAAAGTGCATTTGTCAAATAGTTTAAAATAACAGTGTAATGCTTGCCTAGCAACCTGTAAGCCCTAGGTTCAGTCCTGGGCACCTACAACAAAAATAAATTAATAGTGTATACTCTGGAGAAGAACTGATTGAAAATCTATTTTGTGATTCACTCAAGTATAGTTCATAAAAATTCTTGGTTCACACATTTTTTCCTTCAGAAAATTTAATGTATTTTCCTAAAATTTTCTGGTAAAATATATTTATTATTTTGTTTTCCACATTAATATAATAGAATATAATAATGCTATAGCAAGGTTTGTAACTAGTACTGCAAAACAGAATTTTAAAAGTTAGCTTTTTTATTCAATGCAAGAGGTTTCTCTAAACTCTCTGAAGCCTATGTTATGAACAGTTCCTCCATCTCTCCTTGGTCCAGATGAATAAACAAAATATGCAAATTCTGACACCAGTATAGTGAAATCCAATTTTATTCCGTTATGTTAGGGAGGGATAGGTCTAGATTCCAAATAGATAGAATAAGCAATAATATGTCTGTTGCTGCACTGTATTCCTTCCTTTACTGTACATTGTTTCAAAAGATCACAGTACACCTATGAATAATAAATGGTGATCTGAAACAAATAGGCCCACCAAGTCCTCCAGAGACATTTGAATAAGTCCTTTTTTCTGCCAAAATAAATGGCTCCCTTTGATTTAGTCAGAGATGATCAAGTAAACCTGAGCTTATAAACCTAAATGACCAGTAATAGTTTCAACATATCAAGCCAGGAGGAGCTTACCTACAACCATAGATCCCCATATTTGCATTCCATGGAAATTCTATCAAAGGCTGGGTATACTTTTGTACTCGGGAGTATCACTCATTTCTCATTTATGCCATCAGCTACATAAAACACTTTAATTGGTAAAGAGAAACGATTTATTTGGGGAGTTGCCTTTCACTGAAAAGTATATTCCAGGAATGTCCTGTCTCCAACATTTCGACCTTTCTTGGTTGCTCAACAGTGCTATTTCAGTGAGGTAACCAGCTGCACCATTTGCCACCTTTTGGACAAAATAATTTCATTTTGGGACACTGACTTGTCAGATGGTGGGCAGTATCATTTAGAGTAATGGAAGTATCTTCACCATTTGTAGATATTTGTACCTTCTGTAGGTCATTGTCAAACACTGGCTAATGTGAGAAAAGATTCGGAGGTTTTGTTGATTTTGAGTCACCATTTATCTTTTATTGCTTTGATTTTCTTTTCCTCAATTTATAATCACCTGTATTATAGGATATTTAGCAAAGCTTCAACACCATAAGAAACTGCATACTAACTAGTTAGATTGCATCCCAGATTCCCTGATGAGGGAGCCACCCAAGCTTTATCATTTCCACCATAAGAACATAAGTTCTCCTCTTTTATGACCTGATTGAGCATGCAATTTGTTCAGGAAGCTTCTTATTTTAGGGCAGAGCAATAAGCTTCAAGGCTGTATCCAGCTGACTGTTTAAATCTGTCCTATAAAGACACTTGGCTTTGTCATCCTTTTCCTTGTATGTGGGGCTCTAAGAAAGCTATTGGAAGCTTTAAGTTATTTTGTAGCTTCTTTGTAAGCTAGTCTAGCATTCAAGATTTTTAACTGGTTGTCTGACTGGAAAGTATGGATTAAGAGATTGTAAACGGCTGGAGACATTTGGGTGTGTTAGAGATCAGTTGTAATTTGCTCAGGAATAAAATTACCTTGCTATTTTGTAGCTCCCTAGAGAAGTTTTATTTATCTCATGCTTACAAGTGATTTCATTGTGATACAACATGCTCTACATAACTGAAAGTCAATTCTGATCTCATGCAACTGCTTTGAGAAAAAAGTTTAGAGTAATTTCAGCCAGGATAACATCTATAGCTGCTTGTCTTACACTTTTGGGGATTATTGACAAGTATAAACAGGAACATTGTGTGCTCCATGACCATGCATCATTTTGTCAAGTGCTGGTGAGTTATTTATAGGGGTTTCAATTTCACTTCATGTTTGCTAACAGTGTTTAGTGCATTGTGTTAGAAAATATTTATCAAAACTTGTTTTTTGGAAATTGATTTTGTCTTCTGCCACATCCATTATTTAACTAGAAAAATGGATATATCTGACTATAGATGCTTTGCCTTTGTGTTTTTCTTAGTGGGGAATATTATGCCTAAACTGGTTTATTTTCTCTTTACACTCTAGGTACTGAACAATAATGTCAGGATAAAATGTGTATATTTTTCAACTGCTATGTCTAAATCTTTGCACATTTTTAATATGTTAAACCTTGGGGGAAAGAACCCTTTAAATTCACCAAGACCTACTCTCAGTAAAGGCAGGAAAAGAAAGTTTTAAGAAATATGAACCCAGATTAACAGGACAAGCTTTCTCCTTTAGGATATATATTTCTCAGTTTGCCATGATCAGCAATCCTACCTTCAGATGAACAAATTTAGGATTAAATATTGCTTAAAACTATTACAAGGAAAAAATCATGCCAATAACGTAAATTATTTAAAAGCTATTAAATAATAAATATAAGTTCTGTTATATTTGTTGGCATGTACATGTACACTTCTTGTTTTGTGGGTACTTATGTTTGTGTATTACTTAGATGCTACCAAATTAAGTCAAAGATAGGAACACTCAGTAATTAAGAAAACATAAACTCAAATGTCTTCTAGTGCACATGAATTAAGTGTATATTTCAAATGTAAAATAAGGTGTCTTCAGAACTGTTGATATACTTTATGCCAATGATATGTAGCCAGAATTAAATTGTGAGTGTTCAAATTTCAAAAGAAAAATTTCAGTCCTACAAAGATTATAAGAAATACTGAAGAAAACAAATAAATGAGAGGCCAGGGAGATAGCTCATGAATAATTACTTCCCTGGCAAGCGCAAGGGCCTGAGTTCAATTCCCAGTTCCACATAAATAAGTAAATAAATAATAAATAGATAAAATTAAAATGGTTGAGTTTATTAGTATCTTAAAGACTCCTCAAAGTCATGGTCAGTTGAATATTGAGATAATGTGTCACTCATATTAATATAACACTGGTTGGGTATCTTTTAATTTATGCTTTGGATTGTTTAGCATCCCAAAGATTTTATGTAGTAATAGTGCAAAGTTTAATTTTCATATTAGTTGAAATCTTAAACGAATCTATTTTTCCAGGAAGTTCTTAAAAGAGTTACAGTTTCTAGGAAAATTTCTTTTAAGTGTTTAAAAAGAGAAAATGCAAATTGTGTTTTAATGAGTGGAAGGGCCCAGTGCTGCCAGTTCCTCAATCCTGTGGTGGTCTGAAGAGTTTGGCAGCTTTCACTTGATTTTTCTACTCAGCAGAAGCTTTGGCTTATATACATCCCAAGTGGAACTTATAGTGGTGAATTGGGAGAAACTAAAAAGTTTATGGAGACATTATCTAATAAAAATCTATTTATGAGTTTCATTACTAAGTTTATGATAATGAATACACAGCTTTCTCTTATGTGTTAATTTGTGTTTGAGTAAACATTGCCCAGACTACTTTTTCCTAATTTCCTTAAGGTAGCTGTGTCTATATCTACATAAGCAGTAAGTTCTACAGCTCTAGAATAATAAAGAATGGTGAAGAAGGTACTTCTGTAGGATGGGTATTTACCTCTGTAGTTCATGGATATTTCTAGGTAATCTGGATTCTGCCACTTTAAGGGTCCAGGACTATTAAAATATCTTTTATAGCCCTCAAAGTGGATGCACTTATGGTTTTGCTTATTATTCTTGACAGTTTGGTTTTGAGACATGAGAATTTGGTCGAAAAATCACTGGACCCAGTATAAATATTTTAGCTTAGAAAACACTTTAAAGATTTTTAAATAGCATTCTGTTGTAGGAAGTGTAGCCACAGTTCCTAGGTGCTGACTACAACTTTTGAGAGGGTTTTTTTTTTTCCCCCCTGTGGCCAGTTCAGCCCGGCCCTGGTTGGTGAGGCATGTGGTGCCAAGGAATCGAACTGCAATCCCTGCACTTGCCTAAGCTTGCCTAAGCAGGCACTTCAGACAGCTGAGGATCTCACCAGCATTTGAAAGGCTTTATGCTAAAAAAATGGTTTCCAGATACTAACTTCTGCATGTCAGATTTTTTTTTTTAATTTTTTGGTCAATGTAGAAGTAACAGATAAAATTTAAATTGGGTGGATATATCAGAAAAATATCTGAATTATTTACAGATAAGTTAAAACACTAAAAATATTTGTTACTTTACATGCATGTATTCTTTGCTTCTTAACATTTATACATGACAACATATTTGAATCTATTAAATGTATTTCATGGATTATTCAGATATATGCATATAACAGTGATTAAATCAGAGACAATAATTATTTTAAAATATAAACTTTTGTAAAAGTATAGATAAACAAATTATAAATGAACTTGAAAATGTAATTCTAAGATGACTGAGGATTCTTATTCATCAGTTTAAAATAGCCTAAAGCTAATTATTTTAAAAGCACAACACATTTAACATTTTAGCATCAACCAACTTTAGAAATACTAACAAAGACTACTGGCTTCTACAAAATTTTTTTCAGCTTTAAAAAAAGAACGTTTGGCTTTTTCCATCCCCAGTATATTGTGTGTTCTTTTCAACATGTGAAAACTCTATACCTTTATATGATATAGCTTGGTATGCAAATATGAGTAATAGTACAATTTTTGAAATTACTGATAACCTATATGTGGGCTGGTGCAATTTTGTTGTGAATCTACAACTTATGTTTGATTATAATTTGATCATGGATCCTTACAAAATAACTTTTAGGTAAAACTACTCTAATTAGACAGAGTTTGTACTAAGTAAAATAAGAAATAATTCAAATTGTAAAATGCAAACTAATATCATTATTTACTTTAAAAATGCATTTTTTCAGATATAGTTCAGTTAGTCATATTTGTTGTGTCAAAGTGCTTTAACTTGTGTTGCTAAATTGCTACCTTCTGTATAGCTTAAAGTCATATAACTGCCAAAAATCATATACTTAGTCAATAATAGTGTTGTTCAAAAGAGGTTAAGTTTTTGATAAAATAGAAATTCTTGCACTCTTCAAATTTTTACATGTTTTATGTTGAAAACTAAGGAATCCTAAATGTAATATCAATCTATAATTATTGATATTGGCATAAGTAATCTGAATACTTTCTCCCAAATGGTAGTTCATATTGGTTAATAACAAGAGGACATTCTAAGTATTTCCTTGATATTTCTAACAAAACTGTTCTTATTCCAAGAAATACTGATTTTCTTGAATTGGTCATTCAGTTTCTTAGTTGAAGTCTACTGTACAGATGGATTTTATGTGCTTGTTTTGTATCTGCTTGTGTGCTTTTAAGATATTGTTTTCGAAGTTATGTTTTAGTGAGATAACTGCAAAGTATACAAGATTACACTTAACAAAAGACTCAAAATAACTTAGCCTAAGAGCATGTCATTCTAAATTTCTCAAATTGAGCAAGAAAGGTTTTATGACACTAAATTCAATCTTCTGTCACATTGTGTCATATGTTCTCCAATGTGGGGATGTTTTGAGTGACCTTCACAGGGAAACTACCACAGTCACTGAAAAACAAGGCCATGGATAGTTAATTGGTAATATCTTTAGTAAAACAAGAAAATTATTTCAGGAAATGGTTGAAATTGTAAGCAATAATAAGTCACCTGTGCCTCAACACTACCAAATAAGCAGACCCTAAAAAAGTGATAAACCCTTCTAGCAAGTGGAGCTGGAGACCTTTATGGTCTCAGCTTTCTTTGCATTTGACCTTGCAGCCTTTAGTGATACCTTTTCTGGTTCAAATGCCTAGCTTCCCTCTACTTATACTCAAGATACCTTTGATGGAATATATGCACCAGTCCAACATGAGAAATTCTAAAGACTGAGGGTTGGACTTACACAAGGCATGATTTTTAATGGGAAGTGAAAAATGGAAGTTTAAATATTCCAATTTTTTTCTTTTACAAACAAATGGCCTCTCCATATTTCCTTAGGCCTAGGTCATAAATAGTTTTCTCACATTTCATCAGTCCAGAGGAATCCACAAAACATGCAAACTGTAGCAAGTCAAGCCAAGGTCCAGACCAAGACTCAGGTCCAGAAATGGATAGAACCAACATAAATCTGCCTATTGTTTCATTGTATTCCCTCACCAATATTCTTTAACCATAAAAGACCCTTATCCACCTGTATACAGTGTGATGGTGACTAGTAGGAAAAGGGTCTCTTCATCTCCTCTGAGACAGTTTTTTTTTTTCAGAAATGAGGATTGAACTAAAGCTCTTGCGCTTGGCAAAGGAGCGCTTACTCCACTGAGCCATCTCCCCAGCCCTTCTGAGACAATTTTGAATACATCCTTTTCCCTTTTACCAAAATAAAAGTCCTCCTTTGATTTAGTCAGTGGTGAGTAAAGAAACCTAAGTAGTACATTACAGCTTGCACAGCCCGCTGATGTTAGAGCCTTTGTTTCCATGGTGACAGTGATGAGAAACACTTCAAATCCTTAAGGTTGTGAATGGCAGAAAGTTGCTAGATCACTGAGAGCATTGCCCTCAAAAGTGAATACTGGTTTCCAGGAAAGTGTTTTTTTTTTAAGTGTTTTCATGATACTAAGTTGATATGAAAGTCTTGGCCTAGATGTCTGTAGTTGGATGATGGATAAAGAAAATGTAGTGCATATTCACAACAGAATTTAAGTTAGTCATAAGGAAAGATGAATTTAAGGCATTTGAAGGAAAATAGATAAATCTTGAGATCATAAAGTTAAGTAAAATAAATCAGACATGAATAATAAAATTTTGCATAGTTTCTCTCATGTGAAAACACAAATTATAAATAAAGAATAAAATGAAATAAAGGTAAAATGTAGGCAAAAATTGAGGGTCCAGGTGAAGGGAGAGGAGCAAATAGAAAGAAGAATGGAGAATTAAAAATAATTAAGTTATGTTTATACATAAGTATATACAATTACCAACTGCCCAAAATGAATGTAAATTTAATGTATTGCAAAAATACCAAAAGCAAAATCTAAAAATCCAAAGTCCTACCCCTAAGAATCTAACCATATTCTTTTTTATTTTTGTTGTCATCTTTTGTAGATACACATTGATTCACCACTACAACAATTGCTAGTTTTTTGCTTCGTCTACCAACTTTCATTCTTACAGACTATCCTGAACTAAAATGTGAAAAGAAATAAAACGTCTTTTATGAAAATCCAAATTATAAGCTGGGGAGATGGCTCAGTGGAATAAGTGCTTCCCTGGAAAGTACAAGGGCCTGAGTTCAATCCCTGGTTCCATCAAAAAAAAAAAAATTCAAATTATAATCGGCCCCTTTTCTCAAAATTGTTTAGTAGTTTTGAAATGTTTTCAGGATAAAATACACATCCCTTGGTCTAGAACTCAATTCCCTTTATGGTTTTTAGCCCTCTCCTGATGATTTCATTCATAACTCCATGTATTATGCAGATAAAATATTTAGTATTACTAATATTTGTACTACCCAATAAAAAATTGCGCTTTCTTCTTTTTATGTGGCTATGTTTTCTGGAGTGCCATATCACAGTATGTTTTCCATATATTGGAGATATATTTGGTTTTTAGCCTTTCAGTTATGTGAAATATAAATATGATTTTAAATATAGTGAAAATTAGAAGATAATAAATTCCCTCTTGTTTTTTCATAGTAGACAGTGTGTTGGTTACTTGTTGTTGGAACAAAATATCTGACATCCAAAATTAAGGAAGGAAAGGTTTATTTAGCTCTCAGTTTATAAGGTTTCAGTCCATACTCAGCGGGCTCCAAGGCAGACTGGCATATGGCGGAGGGCGGCAGCTTGTGGCGGGGAATATAGTAAACAGCAAGAGCAAACGTGAGGAGCAGCAACAACAATGGCAGCAGAGACGAAGTCTGTTTCCCTTATGTTGCATTCAGGCTGTCTGCCCCAGGCTGGATGTAGGGCTTATACCCACAATCCCAGCAGCACTCACACCCATAATTGCAGTACTGAATTATGAACTAACCACAAATTAGGAGTCCACATAATAACTGATGAAGCTTTGGGGGCACAACTAGACACAAACCATAGCAAACAGTATCATCTCTAAGCAATTATCTTTGTATGTTCTTTCAAACAGCTGAGTGGGTGAATATTCAACCCAGAGTAGATATTTTATTTCTTAAATACACCAATCCCTCAGTTTAGACAGCAGAAATATATGTTGGGATGACATGTATTATGAAACAATATAAATTAAATTGATAAAGCCTGTCACATCACTAATTTCTAGATTTTTCTGTTTCGTAGCGTCATATAATACTTGTATCACATTACGCATTATCCAAAAATATAGTTAGCATATATATGCAGCTACCTTCTCTTAGTTCAATGAGAAGAAAGTTTGAACTAATTAGTGTGTACAAACGATATCACATCTGCATCTTGTGCTATGAATAACTACTACAAAGACAATAATATGCAATGTATGCATTATTGTAACGGTTCTACTAAGCTGTTTTGAAACTGTCTCGTTGCTATTTCTTTCTCAAAAAATAATATAAAAAAAGAAAAAATATATAACTGTAGGGTAAAAGCAATGTTTTCTTATTTGTTGTATTCAGTTTCATTATACATGGACTTCAGTGTTTAATCTTCAACTTTCTTTAATAATGTATTTCTATTGTGGTTACAAGAGAATATTCTAGGGAAAATCAGTTGGAAGCAATTGTATCATAATTGCATTGAACACAACATAAAACACTGGATGTACAATTACAAACTAAACGTGTTTTAAATCTTTTATTTTTTATTATTTTCCTGGCCTGAATTCATAGTGACATTTATAACAAGCAAGAACTATAATGACAGCTCTTTGACAGACAAAAGAAAGCATGTTGTGTTGTGCTTTCTACACCTAACTGAACTGCACATAGATCAATATGTTTTGTAATTTAGCTCCATTAGGTAGTTCAAGCCAAAACTTAAAGAAGTACTGTGTACATATTATATAGATTTTCTACTTTCACTGTGTAAATTTATTAAATAAATCATACTTAATAAATATAAACATGTTTATTAAACAAAAAAATATATGTTGGGTTAAATCATCTCTTTTCTTTCTGATATAGTGTGAGGACAAAAGAAAGTGTTATTCTTAAATTTTGACAAAAATGTAAAACTTTCCACTGACATGTCATGTAATGGAATACAGTAACTGAGAATACAAGATTAGAAGTCAGGCAGCCAAGGCTTACATGCTTATCACAGTAGTTACTAGCTGTGAGAACGTGGATTGAAACCTCAGTTACAGTGTAGTTTCTTCACCTAGGAAATAGATCTAGTAATATTGCCTACTTTACAGGGTGGTTGTAAATCTCTACAAACAAGTTGAAACGTGCTACATGTATCACTAGAACCTACCCTATTCTGGAAATTGAAAAAGAACTGGTC
>PVKA01022375.1:0-37204 GCA_004027165.1 Ctenomys sociabilis
AATTATTGAATCTGTGATATAATTCAGCCACATAAATACCTGTAAATATAATATCATGTATGCACCTTGTACAATACCAAAACATTATGAAAACAGTTTGCAATGTATTATTTCACCGACTCTGTATGGTTATGGTGTTTTGAAACTGTCTGATTGACATTTGTATTTCAATAAAATAAAAATAAATGGAAAAAAAAAAAGTAAACCAGTAACAGAAAAATAATGCACCTACTCTTTTTTGAAGTATATACTGCAAAGTAGTGGGAATTCACATGCTATCTCTCAGCCAAGGGCTTATCCATTGTGCAAAACATTTACTTTTGCACTTAAAGAAAGATACAAAAACAAACAAGGAAGGCAACAAAAACCAAAGTGAACACCCAGGTGCTGAAGCTCAGAGACAGTGGATGAGCCATACAGACACATATGCGTAGTAAAAACAGTCCATATTTCGTATGGTTGTAAGTAAACGATTAGCACACATATGATATCATACCTTTGATAAAAATATTTTTTCAAAAATATTTAGCAATCAAATATGTAGGTTGAAGAAGTGAACAAAAATGATTCCATTTAAACATTAATAAGTTTAATTTACTAAATAGGTTCACTGAGAAGATGTTTTAAAATTATGAATATACCGTATATAGTAAAAATGCATTTACTGAAACAGGTGGGGTTTTTCAAGCAAATTCTCATAAAATATTCAGTGGTAACTTAACAGATAATAACTGAGTATCTAATAACAAATGAGCTAAAGAGGTTATCGCTATATTGATAGAGCCAAGGAAAGTTTTGACAATGCAGCCATGCCAGACTCACATAGCTAGAATAAAGAAACAGAGATCTCTACCTGGGAATGCTCAGGTTTAAGAGACCCACGAGGTGTGATCAAAACAACACAGTGCAGAGCATCTCTGGAAATGACACGCATTTCCAGTTTCATTCTAACGTGGAGAGACATCATTAAGGAATTCCATTTACTGCTTCCCTTACACCTGTTGGTTGTCCCTCTTCTCCTTTAGTAGAGAACTGGAGGCTTTCAACCTCCAGAAAGGGCTGTTATTAGATAACAGATTTGCAAATTTTTTTATGTGAATTCTCCATTTTTTCCTTATACTTTATAAATTTGATAATGCTCACCTTACATATTTTTGTGTTTCTTCTTCTACTTTTGGTATCATATTTAAGATTAATAACTCAATCCGAGATTATTAAAATTAAACTTCATTTTTTCTTTTATTTTTATTAATATTATTGAGAAACAAATAACCATCAGACATGGTTATTAGGACCATTTCAAAAATTAATACATTGCAGATTGTTGTCTTCATAGTGGTTATCCATAGCACGAGATTCAGACACAATATCCTGTCCAAACACTGTTAGTACAAATCTTTCTTCTCATTGAATTAAGAGAAAGTAGCTGTACATCTATCCTATTTTGCATATACAGGTACAAAATGGTCCTTCATTTGTATCCCCATTTTTTGTTTATTTTTGTCAGAGATAGGTATTCCATTGCCATTTAAATATTACAAGTGTGTGAATTCCGCAAAATAATCCAATATAGTCCAGTAGTCCATAATAGTAGAGGGCTATCTGTAGGGATGACAATGCAGAAAAGGTAAATCCCTACAGAGAGGGCACTAGTGACTGCTAAAGGCTTGGAAGGAATGACTGTTCAGTATGTTTCATTTCAGATGATGAAACTTTCTAGATCTGCACAAAGGTGATTGTTCTCAACATTGTGGATATACTAAATATCATGGAATTGTATGTACACTGTAAAATGGTTTGCTTTATGATACATGAAGTTTATCTTAAGTTTAATTTTTAAAAAATACAGAAGTACAGGGAATAAAATGCTCAAAAGGGAAAAAAAAACATTGGGACGAGGGAAAGGAGAAATGAGGAGAAGAGGAAGAAAACATGTATGCATACACACAGAAGCTAGGATGATTGTACTGCTGATTTCTATTTGTTTATTGAAGGAAGCAGTTAATGATTACAGTGTTAATTTTGACCAAATTTTCATACTCACATCTGTAATCTGAGCACCTATATGGAAGACCACAATGTGCAATGTAACAACCACTGTTGAATTCATATCATCTTGTTTTTTGAAATTCTGTATTGTTCTGAATGTTTCTTTTAGTCTCTTTAAAATAATTTTTTAAAAAATTTTAAAAAAGAAAGAGCTAATTTCTCTATGGGAATGGAAAGTGAGAGGCTTAGAAATAGTGGAATTAGAACACACAATGAAGAAGCCACCTCCAAGTTCCAATGAAAATACAGCATTTAAATTTGAATAGCATTGCAGTGAGTGAGGCATCATTCATTTTCAAGTGCGTTCCCAACACAGAACTTGGTTATAGAAAATGAAAGACAATTGGGAATTACACCTACAGTTCTTGCTCACTTTAACAGTGGTCTGCATTCTTATTCAAAAGTATTGTGGGAGAAAGATAGGGAGAGGAAACCAGTAATTCAGTCTGTTTTATTCTAAATTATCCAGCATCATAGTACAAATACCAACTAGGTAGGGAAAGTTCAAAGCTATTTAGCAGAGATTTATATGTCTGGATATTTTTTAAAAGAAGAAAGAAACATTCAAACACAATGGACTGGGAAAAGTTACTTTACTGTAACATAAAAGGAATATTCAGGCAAAGCCAGACCAGAAATACGTAACTATGTCAAAACACTAAGCCTACGGCCGGCCAAATAGCTCAGTGGATTACAGCACCTGCTGAGGCAGTCACAGAGGTCAGGGTTTGATCCCAGGCGTGCCGTGCTGGCCCTGTCCCTGGGGTGCTGGCCCTGTCCCTGGGGCTCTGAGACAGCAATTGAGACTATGCGTGGTGGTGCACCTGTAATCCCAGCCCTTGGGAGGCTGAACACAGGAGGATCACTACAACTCCAATCTATCTGGTGAGACCCTGTAGACCCTTACTAAAAATTACATACACACAAAAGCATGAACCTGGAGCTAAAAATAATTTTTTAAAGGACATGAGTATTGAACTCGATGGAAATACACTTCTAATATGTATGACATTTTATGATTAATACTTAGCACTATAAAAACGGCTTTTTTAAAATTTTATAAGAACATATAGTTAATATTCATCACCTTTGCCATTATCATTAACTGAGATTCTTGGCAATTTTTATTTTAATCTTTGTTTATTTGGTACAGGGAATCGCTACACAGCTCAGACTCACAGTGATCCTCCTGTTTTAGCCTCTCCAGCACTGGGTTACAGCATGTGCCAGCCCACCTGGTTTAGGGCGCTGGCTTGGTGTGCCTGGGATCCTGGAGTGGGCACTGAATGGATACCAGGAAATGAGCTGTGCTCTTTGCACATGCTAGGTAGGTGCTTAGATTGCTGAGCTATCTCCACTGTCCAGCAACTTTTTAATATAGGATTTTGAATAATAAATCTTTAACAACAAGAACACTAGACATAATGTCAAATGTTTAAGAAGACAGGAAATAAAATGACACTCATGTGTAATAAACATGAAAATTTGCTTCCCATTTTCTAAAAGGAGAAAAGGAAATGGAAAACAACTTGATAGCATTTCATGGAGACCAGAAGGAAGTGACAGTACCACTTGTTGCCTAGATTGCAGATCAATGAAATATTTTCTACATTTCCAAAACTCACATGCTCCTTGCTAAATTTATTTTTTGGAAATAAATAAATTTAATTTTGAAAGTTCTTTGGTAGATTATAATATTGAGAATATATAGACTCAAAAACTCCTTTACGTTTATGCATTTCAGAGAAATTTTTGAAAACTTTCACTAAAAGACATAAAAATGATTGAAAGTAAATATTAATTGCAGCACCAAACTGAAAGTTATGCTAGCGTATTTCATCTAAATAAATAAACATTGTCATCTTCACGCAGTGGTCGCAATTCAGGGATGCAAATAGACATCTTTATGTTTATTTTGTTATTTGAGTGAATTGCTTAAAGAAAATACTGCACTAAGACAACATGGCAAACCACTAAGTACTGTAAGATTCCACTTATATTAAAAAAAATAAGTGTGATTCTCCACAGCCTAAGTCTGAAAACGACTCACTCCTGGGGTGGTGGTCTGTTGTGGAATTTGGAGATAAGTAGGAATAAGTCTTGTACGCTGCTAGCCTTCAACTGCAAAGCTGACCATCTCCAGCACACCACTTCTCCATGGGAGAGCAATCTTGATTTTCCACCTAATTGCTTTGAGTTGATGCCCAAGCTATTAATAAAGCACAGTTTTGCTCTGTCTGCACGGGCCCGGGCAGGCTCGCTGTGCGCTCCCTGACTCTGTCCTTTCTGACTCCCTTTCTTTTCCTATGCTTCCTGCCTACCATGAAATGAGCAGAGATCTGTGCCACGACCTGCTCTCAGGATGTCTCTGCCTTGGAGCCTGCTGGCCATCAGCTGAAACTGCTGAAAATAAAGCCAACAGAGACCTTATTTACTTTCAAGAGAGAGAAAAAAATGAAAATCAATTGCTTCTCTGTATAGTGCAAGGTCTACATTAGATGTTTTTTTCTCAGTAATGCAAAGGTGATTGGTACAGAGGCCTTTCTTTTTGTTTATTGATTTTATGTGCTATATTTTTCAAAACAAATGAGTGTACATTCATTTTGAGCTTTTCCTTTGTTCAGTTGTGGTTCCTTATTAGATTTAATGTTTATAATTATGATATAGGTCTGTAAGTGGAGTATTGATTTAGTGAAAGAAAAATGATTAGTTGAAGAAAAATACCTAATATTTTTATAAAAGGTAAATATAGAGATTAGCATTAGTACCATTGCCATACATATTTAAATTCACACAATGCTGTAATAAACTTGAAAATTACCGAGAGATTTTTCTGAAGTTTGGTGCTTTGATCATATTTTGCAACATTATTTAAAAAATGATTTATCATAGTCTTTTAAAAATATGTTGTAGTTTTCTGTTAGATCCTCTACTTGCTATCAAATAGTTATATACATTCCTGATTCTGTGCCCTCTGTACACTATAAAAAAATTTCAAGAGGTCTTTTTAATATCAGTCCTTATTTGTTTCTCTGGAAAAAAAATGGAAGTATAAACTAAGTAGATACTAAGTAGTATCTTTATCTTGGCAGCAAAAGATAAAAATTTTATATTTTATATGTGTATCCATGAAAGGACAAAGAAAGGTAACTATGTTAGTCAGTGCTCTACAAAGAAACAGAATGAATAGAGCAAGCATGACTTTGAATATACGTTTTATGAGAATTGGTTGACACAGTTACGCTGGCAAAGCATTTCCACTATCTGCCACCTGCAAGCTTAAGAGCCAGGAAATTGAGGGCTCTCACTCCATCCGATCTGAAGGTCTGACAGGCATGAAACTAGGCTGAAGTTCTTACACTGGTTCCTCTTATGAAGCTCCAAGTCTGCGCAGATCTGATATCAAGGAAGGGAGGGGATGCATGTTCCAGTTCAAGAAGATAGTGCAAATTCACCCTTCTCCAATTTTACTCCTCCTTGGTATTTCAAAGTATTGGAAGACTCCTATTCTCTTTGACAATTTTTATTCAGACCACTGATTCATACTCTAACATTTTTGTGAGCTTCCTCAAAGAGGTATACAGACATAATACTTTAACAGCTATCTTGGTATCTCTCTCTCTTTTGTTCAGGTCTCAGTACCCAGCTTAGAGTCATAGTGATCCTTCTGATTTGTGGGATTAGAGGTGTGTGCCACCAAGCCCAGACTACATCACTGGCTCAGCACATCCAGGGACAGGACCAGTAATTCAATATCTCTTAACCCAGTCAACATTCTTGAATGTTGAATACTAATTCTTAAATGCTAAAAATGAATTTGTTTTTTATTGTCCACATCACTGCAGTACAAAGTCAATTCATTTGCAAGAAAATTTCCTAAACTTTTGTTCATTTTCCCTGAGATATATCACAATAGTTTAGTCAGAGTTGAAGATATCATCACAATTATGAGATCTTTTCATGAAAATGAAGGCATACACAAAGATTTACGAACATTAGTTGCTTCCATTCAATTAAAATGCCAATGAATTTTGATCTATCCATTATAGCAACAGCTATTGTTTTTTTTTTTTCTTGGTCATAGAAGTCATTTTTTTCATATCAATTCTTCTGTACATCTATTTTGTCTTCATTTTTCAGTAATTTGTATTTGAGTTTTGCCAAATAATTTACAATGAACTTCCTAAAGGCAAAAAGTTGTTTTCATTCATCATGATAAATTTATCTAGTCTAAAATACTTTTTCTTATAAATATTTTAGAATGATTAATAAATTGGATGAATATACAGTAGCATATTTGAACAAAATAAAAGTCAAAACTCAAGAAATGCAAAATTTTGTTGTCTATATATTTCTATCCTATTTTCTTAACAAAACAGAAAATTAAACTGAAATAAAGAATTATTTTGCTAATTACAAATAATAACTTAGCTACTAAACACTGAAGAAATTTCAGCAAATTACAACAAGCATTAGAAAAATCAAACATTTTGAATTGAAATAAATAAAGATTTATATTGGCACCTGGCAAGAAATATATTAATAAAAATTGTATTTCCATTTTAGACTGAGTTACAGTGCAGAATATACAAGATACAATTCATAGCAAGAGTTAAATCTCATAGAATGTTATAGTTATAGAACAACAATACAAATGCAGTCCTTAATACTAACTTAGAACTGCAAACAATAAAATAAACCTTCAAACATGTGGCAACCAAACGAATTTCAATGAGAAACTCTGATACTGAGAGAAAAAGAGAAGGTGAAAGAGGAAATAAGAGATAAAAATAGGAATTAGAAAAGGAGAATGCTATTTCTCATTGCAATAAGATAGCATTACTAGACATTATGAATAAGAAAATCTATATTTTTAGCCTTTTGAAAATTTTATTTATACATGTCTGCAGCACGTTATGCTTACATTTATTTTGGGAAGTTGATACAGAGATTGAAAACATATTTCTGTTTACTTTCCCTCCTCCCATCTCTCTTTCCATTTGCAAGGACCCTAAATATCCTACGGCATCTCCTACATGAGAAACTCAACATCTAAATCATTTGAAGAGCAAAATAACATAGGCACTAGCACACAAGGATACATATTGTATGCAAACAAAGGTACAATTATGTTATAGATTTTTCATGTTAAGTTCCCTTTAATTCAGTACCATTAAAATTCTAAGTATAAATTTTTTCTTTAAGAGTTATAGTAAGATTAAATGTAATCTTTCCATTTAAATGCTATTCATAACTGACAAACAGTCCAAAACATATCTTATATTGACTAAAAATATAACACATACACAATTCCACATATATGCATGTATAATAATAATTAACAGTAAATTTTGAAGGTAAATGTGGGCAAACACTAGAAAACAAAGATGTCCACATAAAATGTAATTGAAAGTTAGTTGAAATCTAGAGTTGTATTACAGGTCATGGAATGTCAGGTGTATGAGTTTGGTTTTAATTCTGTAGGGCATTTCAAACATTTAGAATGAAAGATGAGAGGATTACCTTGGAAGAAAATAATTCTTATGTATTAGAATATGTGAATCTATGAATTAACAGGTCTCAATACCCATTTGAAGGTGTCTTGCTAATTACTTCTATTTCTAGGATTTCTTAGAGGTGTGCGTCATCATCATGAGTGTAAAATTTGGCTATTTGAAACTTGCTACACAAAGAATTGTCCTGAGTGACAGTAAGTACTTGCCCATCTATATTTTCATTGAGTGAGACAGTGATAATAGTATAACAGTTTTATAATGTCTTGAAACCTCATACACAGATGTAAACAGTAAGCAAAGGTATGTCCTAGTACTGAGGCAGGAGTTAGGGTGAGTAAACCAGCTGGACACACATGCACAGCCTGTCAACATGCACATCCAACACACATGCACAGGACAGCTTCCAAGCTCTGACCTGGGACTGATCAGAAAGTGATATCTTCAAGCCTTCTAGTATAAAACTGAGCAGGTTGCTGATAGGACAGTTAGACCTAATTTCAGGGTGAAGAATGGCCAATTTCTTAAAGCATGTAGCAAAGAGTTATTACTTGAAAAAATGCGCAAATTTTTCTAAGAACAGTGTTTATCCATTTCAGGAACAACTTAAATTCTCTAACAGGTTCCATCTTATCCAATCTGTCTCAGAATATCCTCCAAGCAGAAGAGGATATAGGAAGGGCCTTTTCTTTCATCACAGCCCTGGATTGAAGACCGGGGCTGTGGTTGCATCCTGGGAGAAGCAGGGGACAACTGTTTCTTCTCTCTTCCACAGTCATTTGCTGGAACTCTTTTCTGGTTGTTGAGGAACACAAGAATCCATGTTCCTTTTACTCAGCCAGTTCTTCTGCTTGGACAGAAAGAAGTCCTGGCCCAAAGGCAGCAGCATGAGCACAGTAGCCTTTTGTTATCACTTTCTGGACTGGAATTTCTACAGTAGGAGGGCAATCCAATGATAGGAAGAGAGATCATATTATATTTTTGTTATCATAAAGAAAGGCTTTATTCCAGGAAATGTGGACCATTGTCTCCTCTGCCTACATCCAGAATTCCAGAGATGTTCTTTTTTTTTGGTGGAACCAGGGATTGAACTCAGGCCCTTGAGCTTGCCAGGCAAGTGCTTAATCTACAGATCCATCTCCCCAGCCCGTCCAGAGATGTTCTGTTCCAGAGACAGGTCATAAGGATAAGATTACCACAGCCTAGCAAGGTGGTTTTCTTTGAACTGCATCAGGAAGAAAATAATTAAAAATAGCAAGAAAATTATTTAAAAATATTCCTGAAGGGCTGGCCAAATAGCTCAGTGAATTAGAGTGCCTGCAAGCAGGTGCAGGGGCATGCCATGCTGTCCCTGTCCCAGGCTGCATTGAAACGGCAAATGAAACTGAATATGGTGGCATCCCAGCTCTTGGAAAGCTATCAACAGGCAGATCACTAGGAGTCTGATCTAGTAGTGAGACCCTTCCCTAAAATACAGAAAAATATATATAAATAAATATTCACATTATCTGTGCATTTAAAAATAGTGATCACGGTCCAGTGATATAGCTCAGAAGACTAAAGTGCCTGCTTAGGCAAGCTTAAGCAACCTCAGGGACTGTGGCTTGACCCTTGGCACTGGGTGGCAGGCCATCCTCATACCCACAGGGCTGGCTGAGTCAGCCAGAGTCTGGGTGTGGTGGTGCACACCTGTAATCCCAGCACTTCAGAAACAGGAGAATCTCTCTGAGTCCAGTCGAGTAGTGAAACCCTAAACACCCTGTAGACCCTTCCCTAACATGCAGAAAAAAAGAATGGGAATGAGTGGGAGAACACATATAGGAGTGAAAAAAGGAAACATTATTATGGATTTATGAGCAAAAGATTATGAACAACTTCATGACAACGTATTAATCATCTTTAATCAAATAGATTTCCAGAAAGATGCAATTACTGAAACTAATTCAAATCTGGATAGATGTGGAAAACACAACGGAATTGAATTATAAATTAAATACATTTTTCTGGATACAAAACATCAGGCACAGAATAGGTGAATTCAAGCAGATAGGAAGAGAAGTGGTCCTGTTGCACTCTATCATAGTGAAAGAGTGAGGCCATTTGATTCATTTCTGAGATGAGTGACAGTACTCTTAGACAAGAGTGAACGTCACTCCTAGGAAACCAAGAAATGTTCAAAGGAAAAAAAAAGAATAACAATGTCTCATCACACTTGTGGGTTTCAGAAGACTAAAATAAAGTTTAGTAACAAAAAATCAAAGACTATCATAATGAAATTTAATAATATGAACAAAGTAGAAAATCAAAAACACAACAGAAGATAAACCAGACCATCTAAAGTAAAACAAAATTGAATGCTTGTCTTATTTTTCCCAGTAATAGGTTTTACTTTTCACAAAAGCTGTAAATCCTCTTCTTAAGTGCAAAAAACAGGTGTATATACATTTGAAGTTTGAGAACTGTGAAGTATGATCTCCTAAACCTGTGGATGAATTAACTAAATCACAAGTTACTAGAGCCCTTTTTAGAATACTAAAAAATCAAAAGGCAAGCCTTGCTGTTACTCTTAATTGCTCCACATAGACTTAAGAGGAATTCCCTTCATGAATTCCTGTCTTTAGTTGTAGATCCTAAAAAATATGTGTTGTGAAATTGTTTTATTTGGGCTACTTTATTTGTCTGATTCTTATATTAATTATGAGTAATTATGAAGTTGACCTGCCCATTTCTATCCTGTGTTTTAGTTGTCTGGTATTTTGATTCAATGAATTGCTTGATTTTCTTGTGTGTGCTTGTGTGTGTGTGTGTGTGATTTTGTTTTTTGGCTAATTGTATCATGCCCACATTTTTGTCTTTACCTCTAAACCCAATTATTTCACTATTATTTTAGCATTCAATCAGCTTTAATAAATTATTTTTTAAAACTGTCTGATGATCTTTCCTATAGACATTCGTGGCAAGTGGGAGGTGAAGAAAGATTCACTACTATTTTTAGAATAATATTTCCATTGTATAGTTAATGATCCATCTGTTATTCTAAATCACATTCTCATATTAAAAGTGGAGCAGAATCTCAATGCAGTAATACAATAATCTATGCAAAGGAAAACAAATGTTTGATTTTAGGACACTTGATATGTTTGTTCAATGAAGAAAATGGACAGAAATCAAAGAAATAGCATCTGTAAGCCTCACATATAATAGTGCTCTTATTTCTTAGGGATCACAGTGTCCCCAGCATCCACAGGTATAATAGAACATTAAAGCATAAGCTGGGTGTGAATATTTGAATGAGTGCCCAGAGCCTGCCTACTAAAAGTAGCAAATCTCTACTGAAATGCCTTGCCAAAATCAACCAAATAATAAAATCATGTAACACTAAGGAGCAAAGATCTTCATTGCCCTTAATTATTTGACTGTAGCAGTGTGACCTAAATGCAACATTACATACTCATACCTAATGCTTTACCTCTTAAATAGCACACTCCTGTGACAGAATGTATTTTTTACTTACTTAAAAGTGCTCCAGAAATTATGTATCTGAGACATTATTGATCCACCAAGAATTTTCTTTTAAGCTTTTCTTGGTAAATATTGGAGTATAGAAAGATGTGATACTTGCTATCTTCCAGTTCAGAATTTTTCAGGAGAAAATGTCTTATGAAAAACAGATATTTTGGGGGGTTGATTCCCTGCACCGGCAATGCCAGCTCCACACCCCGGAAAGCACTGAGAAGGCAATTGAGACTGGGTGTGGTGGTACCCGCCTGTAATCCCAGCCCTGGGGAGGCTGTAAATAGGCAGATCACTATGAGTCCAATCTAGTAGTGAGACCCTAAATGTACTGTAGACCTTTCCTTAAAAATACAAAAAAAAGAGAAACAGACATTTGTAAAATATAAATGGCATAGCTTCACTTTAGTCCATTTTCGACTGTTCATCTGGGCATGGTGGAATTAGTAGTAATTTTTTTATATTAACTTTTATAGAAAGTATGCAAATAGAGTCTCTACATGTATTCAGTGAGAGTATCAACTAAAATGTAATATCCAAACACAAACAAATACATTTTAAACTGAAGTGATAAATAATTAAATACATACTTCCAAAATTATACATACACACATTCAAATCTTTATATTCACAAAGTTCCACACATGTAGTAGATGATACTCAAGAATTCTATGAGATCCAAGAGTCATGCATAGGACAGGACAGCTTTGATTCATGATCTCTCAGATCTTAAAATCCAATAAAGATCACAGATACCTTATTTTCAAATTTTGAATATGTAATTTTAGAAATTTAAATGTGATGATTTTAATATAAAGCATAGGATTCTGTGGATTTTAAAAAGAGGTCCATAAAAAGATGATCCTTTTTGATACTTCAATATGTTTGTATGAATTAAGACACATAATTTGTTCCAGTAAGTAGTTATAGATGAGGTCTTACAGAGGCAAGATTTACAACTAAATATAGCAATTAAAATATTATAAATGCATTTGAATAAGAAACAAAAATGAAAAATGGGGCTGGGAAGATAGCTCAGCAGCCTAAGCACCTGCCTGACAAGC
This sequence comes from Ctenomys sociabilis, assembly GCA_004027165.1. NCBI lineage: Eukaryota > Metazoa > Chordata > Mammalia > Rodentia > Ctenomyidae > Ctenomys > Ctenomys sociabilis. Next base: position 12,140 of record PVKA01022375.1, read on the forward strand.
ACAAGGACTGGGGTTCCATCCCCAGCACAGTGTGCTGTCCCCAGAACCCTGGGAGTACCATGCTGGTCACCAAGATTGGGCATAGCAGTGCATCTGTAATCCCAGTGCTGGGGATACTCAGAGAGAAGGATCACTATGAGCCAGACTGTTGAGTGAGACCCTGTGTCAAATAAAGAGACAAAATAAAATATAAAAGTAAAAAAATATGTCACCAGGAATGGAAAAAAAAAAAAAGAACTAATAAAAATCGTGTTTTTTTCTAAGCTAACAAACAACACAAAAAAACAAAGAAAAATCAAACAAACAAAAAAACCTCAAACATGACTCCCTCTCCCACCAAAAACCCCACATATTTTCAGCATCTGCAGGATGGTTCTTGGCTTTCACTGTCGCCATCCCCTCCTCACCTCCACCTCTTTAGAACCCTGGAAGACTAATGGGGAGGAAGAGGCAGCAGAAGTTCCTCAGAAGGCCTGTTTCCTGCAGTAGAGGTGCATTAGGGGCTCCACGGAGGAATAGTAGGGTGCTTGGGTATTTGTTCTTTGTCCTCAGTAGTGTGAGTTTGGAAGGAACTTTCCCAGGAGCCCTCCAAGCTTTGGCTATGACTATGAAAAATTGGTAGTGTCACTTCTGAGTTACTGTCAGCCTTATTCCCTCATTTCCAGGTAAAATTTATTTCCACACAAGCAGAGCTCAACTTGTAGAAGAAATATATTACACTCAGAAATGATGAAACCTAGAAATGTAGCTTTGTATCTGATAAAGTCAGTCAAATCTCCTCAGGATTTATCCTGAAACCCTGTGTCGTAGTTTGTAGGTCCTTTGTCATTGTCAGCCATGTGGATGAATCATGGCCATTGCCTGACCAATTGCTTTCTGTGGAAGCCTGAGAGAATGTTTTCTTTCCATGTGACTCTCCTTAGGCACACTCTACGTCCTTGATCCCTTTCCTCTGTGGCTCCATAACCTCCTTGATCAAAAAACTTGGGGCACAATTGAGTTACAGGATGTTACAGTACATGTTTTCCTACATCCTGAGTCCTCATTGACTTTGAAAGGCTAGGGCCAAAATGTTGGCTGTCCTTGCAGCCCTTCTTTTTCTCAAATTTTTGGTCTGCAATTTTGGGTTGTTAACCCTCCAAAAGACAAGATTATAGTTATTATCCTACAACATAGGCAGTTAAGCTTAACCTCACTATCTGCCACAGTATCAAATTTCTTAGGCATAACATGGAACAGGTATTTTCCAGCAGAAAAGTATAAAAATGAAGTATAAAAAGTAAAGCCATATTAATATGCTGAGCTGTAAAAGGCTCAAGTCAAAAACTTCTGACATTGCCAATCTTGCGGAAAACCTAAGTGGCCCTACTATTGTAGACCACTGGACTATATTGGAATATTTTACTAAATTCACACACCTACAATATTTAAAAGGCAATGGAATACCCTTCTCTGACAAAACTAAACAAAAAAAAAAAAAGGGATACAAATGAAGGGCCATTTTGTATCTGTACATACAAAATAGGATAGACAGCTACATTCTCTTCATTTAATGAATAGAAAAGTTTGTTCTAATAATGTTTGTGGACAGGATATCATGTCTGCATCTTGCACAATGAATAACCACTAAGACAACAATATGCCATGTACTATATCTTGAAACTGTCCTACTAATCGGTATTGAAACTGTCTCACTGCTAGTTTTTTCTTAATAAAATTATTTTAAAAAGGAAATTATGAAAACAAATCTTATATTAAAAACAAAGATGACAGAGACTCTGCTCATTGCTTACACGCCCCCCTCCTGGGGCACCTGGGTGAATGGCTGTGTGAGCTCACAGGTGGGCCCTGACTTCCTGGCCCCAGCTGTGCTTGCAGCTACATACAGGATGTGGTGGAGGCACTGTTTTTAAAGAGTTCTGGGAGTTTTAGATGCCATCACATTTTAATCGTCCTTACCCTTTTAGTTTTTTACTTATTCATCTTTTTAAAATTTCATCTGTAACATCAATAACAGATGTCACAAAGGCAATGTGAGAAAGAAGGAGTAAAAATTATTTAAAAAGAGTACTGGCACAATTTTAATGGAAATTATTTAATGTTGCAGCTTCTCTCGAAGATAATAGGTGACGAGAGCAGGAACAAACTAAAAAGTGGCCTCAATTTTAGGACTAAATGGCCATAAGAGACTGAAAATCTGAGAACACTTAATGGATGCGTGCTGGACTTCCCAGGCTGCATGTGTACCAAGAAAGCCACAGGTAGCTCTGGGCACTCAGTGCTTCCTGTGGCTCTGGGTATCAGGCAGGGAAGTTCAAGGCCCAGCTCTAGACAGTTTGTTAAAGCTTTGAGTGACTGTTCTCAACACAGACCCTGTGGACCAAGGCTCAGGATACAGCTTCAACCCTGAAGTTCTCTTCTGTCTAGTAATAAGGTGCATGCGTAGAAGTTCCTTGGGCCATGCATATCAAAGAATGTGTACTTAAGAATATCAAAGAATGTTTACTTAATAAAACTAATAAGCTCTGTATGATACTAGTACTAATACTGAAAGGTCAAGTAGGTCAAGGAAAGACAGGCCAAGCCTCTAAGTATCAAGATGATACATTTTAAGGAGGAAGAACCTGGATGTGAAAGACAATTTCTTTACATTCAGGAATGTCTCTAATTCACAATTAACTGTAATCATTGCTATTAATCTGGTACCTATATTTGTATGTTTTTCTTTTCAGTTGCATGTTGTATAAATGCGTACATTATTTTTGTTGTTTCTCTTTTGGAAATTTGGAACTTAAAACTACACAGCATTTTTGTATGTGTGGTTCTGGAACTTCAACCCAGGGTCTTGGAAAACAGGGTAAAAATTCTACACCCTGATCCTCAACTTTTGTTTCTAGTTTGAGAAATTATTTTGAAACTATGAATGTGAATATATGAAATTTGCAATAAATTTCTATTAATGAATCATGCTGAATCAAGAGAATATAACAAAAGTACAGTGATGTTTTAAATATTTGTCTATTAGGCTGCTTTTAATTCTAAAATTTGGACACTATATTGAGTTTACCAGTTAGTAATCATTACAGTATTCTAAAGTACTGGGCAAAAGCACGTCTCATTTACTGAATAAAAAATGTACTTCTTTATTATTTTGCATGACTATGAGAGATGGAGCTTACTATGGTCACTCGGAGATGATCTCTGTTGACCAACGCTCGACTGGTTTAACATGCTACACTTACAAATTATATTCAAACTTCAATACAGAGAAGAAAGAAAGGATGAGAAATTGCATGCCAGGTTTTTAATTCCATTCATATTTCATTGATCAAAACAGTACTCCTAGTCTTGCCTAATTTCATGGAACTGAGGAGATAATTCTCCAGTGTGATTACATAAAAAGGTGAGTGAAAAATATTTGGTAAACAATTTTCCCTTGTGTAAACATAATTATAGTTGCTATTTCAAGTTACTTTTAAGGGTTTAATTGTTCGCTGTTAGATGTTTTAAGTCATGACATCTGGCTGCTGTACAGTTGAAATCAATTTCTGCTAGAAAATATCCAGGTGTCTTTGAATTGTTAATATTTTTCTTTATTGTCTTCAGATCTACAGTAAATGGAAACTTTATCAGATTAAAACCTTGGTTTATATATTTCTTCAACAAATCTTAGTCTTTAGCCTGGTTTTGTTTGTGTTTAAAAGATACTTATTTAATCTAGATGTTTATTATATTCCTCACATGTAAATTTTAGTGTTATTTAGGATGTATCCTCTTATATATTAAATTTGTCTGTTGTCCTAAAGCTCTGAGTCTTTTATAATTTAGACTCATTTCTTTCATTCATTTCTCAGCTTTTCTGCTTATGCTTATTAAATGCCATTTTCACTGTGAAATCCATATGTGATATTCATTATGATTTTAAGACATTTCTTGTTAAATTCTACATATATTGCATATATATGCTCCTGGAGCTTAAAATATTACCATCATTATACATTCTTAATTGAGAGAATTCCCAAGGGAATTTAGTAATCTTGAATGAATTAATTTTGATATGTTATCAATGCTTCATTCATAATATTCCCTTTTTTATTAATTTTATTGAGAAAAAAATAGCAGTAAGACAATTTCAAAACTGATTAGTAGGACAGTTTCAATAATTAATACATAGCATATTGTTGTCTTCATAGTGGTTATTCATAGTACAAGATGCAGACATGATATCCTGTCCAAACACTATTGATACAAATCTCATTGAATTAAGAGAAAGTAGTTGTATATCTATCCTATTTTGTATATACGGATACAAAATGGCCCTTTATTTGTAACCCTTTTTTGTTTAATTTTATGAGAAATGGGTATTCCATTGAAACACTGACAAAATAGTCATGTCAAAACAGTTCACCATATCTTCACATTGACTAAAATTTTAGAATCATGCTTCCCACGTGTGCATATGCTTTAATTAATTTGCAGATTTCTTCCTATCATTTTCATTAGTTGTTTCAAAAACAAAAATTGGATTTAACGGTTTGTTGGCCAAGTTCACTAATCTTACTATAGCCTGTATTTGCCATTGATTAGAACTAAAATTTTTAGGGCCAGGGAGGTAGCTCAGTAGTATAAGTGCTTGCCTGGCAAGCACAAGGGCCTGAGTTCAATCTCCAGTTCTGAAAAACAAAAACCTAAAATTTTGTATAAAATACTAAGAAGAACTGCCTGAATCTTCCAAAAATTCAAGCACAAAAATGGATTGTGGAGGATGTAATCTATTGATTGGCTTCCTATTCAGATTCCCCTATATTCTAGAGGGGGGAGAGGGGACTTTTAGTTTGCTTTTTGTCTGCCTTATTTATGCCCCAAATTCTGAAATGAGGTCAGCCAAATCAGAGAGTTACCTACCTGAGGAAATCAGATTGCGGTTACACAGAGTTCTTGGACTTCCAGAGAAGCGATCTACATAGAAGAATCACGTGCGGCCTGTGAAGTGTGGAGAGAGTGCTTCAAGCTTGGTTCTCTCACCTCTGTCCGACCTTGGATGTGAGACCTGTCATATTTGAAACTACATTGCCATCAGTGTGTTGGTGGCAGTTGAGATGGTGGCAAAGGCAGAAGTATGACACAGGTACAGAAATGTTTTTTTTTTTGCCTTATTTTTATGATTGATGTTCAGGAGGGGAGGAAAAGTGAAGATTGTAAGGATTTTCTAGTTTTCTCTTTTCTCTCAAAAAATCCACAGTGTATTAACTGGTGCTATTCTTTTTATTGTAAGAAATTTCATTGTTCTTAAAATAAAAGAATAAAGATATAATATGATAAACTTTTTCCAGCCAAATGCAATTATTTAGGATTATGTTTTCTATCTCCAAATAATTTAATTATCACAATCTAAGCTCATTCACAGAAACATTTTGATATAATTACTTATTACATCATTTTATTATCTATAAATTTTATTAAGAATCATGCAATTATTTTGATACATAATTACACATTTAGTAAAAATTAACAGAAAACAATTAGTCTGTTTCACATTTGTGTAAGATGCTTTTCTTAAAAATATACCTTTCTATCCACAGTAGGAGTAATGAATAGACAACTTTTCTTCCTATCTCAGTTCTTACACCTTTCTTCAATCAATAAAAAAACTTAACATTTGATGATTGTCAACACCTTAAAGTTCTGCCAGGCCCCATAGTTTGTGATCTGTTGGTCAGGGTTCTTTAAATATTGCTGAACACATGGGGTCTTCCTGGATTGTTTGAGTGGATGGTGCAGGGCTGAGTGCTGTTCTTATGGGCAGAAGACAAAGACAAGCAAGCATCTGCTTTGCAAGCTGAAATCTCCCCAGTCCACCCTTCCAGACCTAGTTAAGAAGAAAGTTCATTTTGACCTCAGTTAAAAGAAGGTTCAATTATAAATACAGTATTTTCAGCAATAAAATTGATATTCTGCACCCCGAATATTTCTTCACTAATTAGGACCTCACAAGTGAAAATGGCCCTCTGGGTTTAAGATCTACAGGCCTCCACTTTGGCCCAGAGTCCGCCCTCTAACATACACTCTAAAAATTGTCTTAGAAGGCAGAAAATGTGCTCATCCCCAATCCATCTAGATGTTACTACTGCAGAGTCTTCAATGATTATTTCCAATTTCAGAAAGAATTTTTATACTGTTACCTGAGTACCTTTATTTTATTTTATTTTATTTTATTTACTTTTTTGTGCAGGGTCTCACTACAAGGTCAAACTCATAGTGATCCTCTTGATTTCTGCCTCCCTAGTGCTGGGATTACAGGCGTGTGTCACCATTATTGGACTCCATCACCAACTCAGGGCTCCTGCGGGCGGGGCTGGCATGGCATGAGGAGCTAGGGATCAAACCCTTGTATTTTATTATTGAGATGAAATGTTTTCTCTTTGGAATTGAAATTCTGTGTGAACATATAGTGAATAGTTATTTGCAGCATTTCTATGGTATATTGTGCCCAACGTAGGTAAGAAAACAAATGCATGACTTAACCTCACATTTGAGGAGTTTTCATGTTGGTGTGAACACCAGGCTTTTAATAAAATACGAGCTTAAAATACTATTGAAATTGCTTACCTGTCTATTTCAGAAGTTTTTCAAGGTTAAATAATAAATGTGCCAAAGCAAATTTCTAGTAATTTGGGGTCAATAACTAAAATGATATTTTAATATCACTTTTGTGAGTATTACATAAAGATTCTACCTTAAGTGAATCTTTAAAAAGCTCTCACTCATAGATTTTTTTGAATGGTTAAATCATTTTATTTTTTCAATTCACCAAAGAGTACAATTTATTATTATGAAATATGTAACATACACAGTATAAAATGGTAAAATGGAGCTAATTAATATTATCTCACTCATTTTTCTATACAAAGTATACTTCAAATTCACTCATAGAAACTTTCAAAACTACACTGTTACTACATCTTTATGTTGCAAGCAAAAATCTTGGCTTTATTTCTCCTATCTAACTGAAACTCACATGAACAAGATCTTTCCATCCTGTTTCTTCTATCTCCAGTCCCTGCTAACCAACATCAAAAAATTACTAACCTGTCTTGAAACTGTTTCATTGCTATTTGTTTCTCAATAAAGTTAATATAAAAAGTTAAGCATTTTTAGAATCTTACTTTTTAAAATTATAATTTTGATCAATAAATGAGAGACAAAGGAATTGTGAATTTTGGGAGTCAGGTAAGATATTAATAAATATATTCAAAAGGATAAAGAGTGAAAGAGAATTTGAGTTGGTCTTTGAGTGATACCTAAGAGTTCTCTAATCAAAAATGGCAAACATTTAATTATCCAAATTGTAGGCAATATTTCATTATGGAGAACGTATCATGTGGAGCTTAAAATCATGGGAATAAGAGAACCAAATGGATAATCAATTTAAGGGAAAATGATGATGATTACCTCAATGTCTTCATCATTTTTTAAATCATAAAACTTCCATTGTATACATTCTGTGTTTTCTTCCTAAAACAAACAATAGCTTTTCTATGCTAATTTTTGAAACCCTAAGAAAGAAATCTATGCTGCCTTACGATATAGTCACAAGCTGTGTAGCAAAGGACCCAGCAGAGTTCTACTGGGAGGAACATATTTGAATATAGCCCACTCCATCTTTTTCTCTTGGAGGAAAATATTTGAACTAATGCCTCCTTCCATCATTTTTCCTCTACAAAGATGATAACTTTCTTTACCCACTGTAACTGAATTATAACTGACTTGCATAAAATAAAAATTCCCGGAAACTTTCCCTAAGCCAACCTTTGAGTTCAATACATACTGTTTCCTTTCTCCTATATTTCATGAATAGAATTAGGACTGTAATATAATAGCCTCATGTTATTTTTCTTTCATAGTAACATGGAGTAAAATAATAAAATCACTCTAAATTTACTTCACAATTATTTTGAAAAAGTAATATATATATATATATATATATATATATATATATATATATATATATATATATATATATATGAAGTAAAAAGCCCAGGGGAAAATAGATGCATTAAGTTGTAGATATCAGGATACCAATAAATTTAAAAAATGAAACTTTACAGTGTTATATCACATTTTAATCAGATTGACAAACTGAATAGTTGTAAGTTCATAAACAAAATAATACTTAAATTTCATTGTGAGTAACCACTTAAAATATGCATGTTTTTCTCAAATTCCTTAGCAGTACATGACATTTTCACTGCTCCATGCAGTAATGACATTCAATCTAGTATAATTCATCATAATCCTTTACTAGAAAATTATCACTGTACTTGGGCAAAACAAAGGTATCTGAGGGGCAACAGAAGTCATTTCACACAACAAAAAAATGCCTTGATATGTCACGGAGTTTATTTAGACATGCAAGTGTTAAACATGTACTTTTTTGTCTTTCTGAGAATTTCTTTCTTGTATAGGTCTCAATGTCGTTATCACAGTTTCTTAAAATGCAAAATAACAGTTGACAAGTGTGTATAGCAGAACAACCTTATTCATATGAGAGAAAAGAACCAGTTTTTTAAGAATGTAGATGTCACAAATTGACAGGAAGAAATAACAATTTTCACACTTTCTACTTTTCTCTAATATATAAATATTCTTTCAGATTTCCCATTTCAATTGCAGCTATGGGCCTACAATTGTCCCTGGACCAAAATGTAAATAGACTTTACAGCATAGTACAAAAATCAAGGGTGAGCAACAGTTATTTCCAACCTTGCTCAGCATAATAATACAGAAAAAGTTTTATTTGGTACTATTAATGGTAATGAGAAATATCCAAGCATTTGCCAATTTCTATCAATATGTATGAAACACATACTTCAGATAGAAGAGTAAGTTGGCTAGTATATTTGAATTGCATTTTTACACATTTGAAACATGAAATGTGTCAGTTTTTCTACATAATTTAAATAATTTAGAAAATGATAATCTTTTGGTCTTGAACCGTATTGGAATGGATAAATTATTTCTGTATTTAATGTTGACATTTAACCCAGACATAATTTTTAGGTATTCCTTAATGAAATATTGACATAATTTAATGTACATGTGGTATTATCTATTTTTCAAATATTTAATGCATTTGATCATGTGTAACAGTAGAATGTTTTTACTTCTCTGGAGTAGGAGGAGGAAAGCAATTTAAGTAAAGCACAATTTAGGAAAATAAATAACAAAAATTTACTGTTCAGTAATACTTTCAAGTTCAGGGTCTTTTTTTTTTCTGTTTTTTTGTGGAGAGATATTTTGGTTTTGTTTGTCTTGAGACAGAGTCTCACTATGTAGTTCAGGCTCATCTTGAATCACTATGTAGAGGAGATTGGTTTTCAACTTTGTGCTTCAGCCTTCAGAGTGTCGGGATTGCAGAGGTTCATCCTTATGTCCTGCTTAGTGACTCAGATTTTAACTAGGAAAACAATTAAAAGAAAATACAACCAATTTTAATAAAAGTGTAATTCTAAGAATTTTAAGGGCTGGCAAAATAACTCAGCTGAATAAAGTACCTGAAAGCAGGTGGGGGTCTGGGGGTTCAATCCCCAGGCCTGTTGTACCGGCTGTGCCCCAGGACAATTGGAGAGGGCAATTAAGATTGGACATGGTGACACACATCTATAATCCAAGATGTTGTGAGGCTGTAAACAGGCAGATCACTATGAGTCTGATCTAGTAGTGAAACCCTTAACACCATGTATATTCTTCCCTAAAATAAAAAAAAAAATTAAAGCTCTGCTTTATTTTTGAATAATAAATTTTATTTCAGGCATTTTAATGAATTCATTAATATTCTATCAATAAGACCATATCACTTTATATTTGGGCAGTACTTTAAAATCCAAAGTAATTTTGATGTTATTTCTTCTCCAAAAATTTCATAAGATATTGGGCAAACATTATGTTAAAGGATATGAAACTTAATTACATAAGGTTTACCTTTAACTCTTTTTTGCTAATTCAGTGTTTATTCAAACATGATGCACTATGTCTGAATTAGAATGTTATCAAAGGTAAATTATGTAATTATTCCATAATGAAGTGAAAGTGTATCCTAGTGGTATCTATTTGGCTATCTATGACTTATTTGAAAAAATGCACAGTACTTATTCAGATTTTCATAAATACTATCTCATTATCTGTATATTTTAAACTATAAAACTTCTATTATTACTTTACAAGCTATGTTTATTTTTTCATGACAAATATTGAAGTCAGGCCAGGGACATAGCTCAGGGGCATAAGTGCCTGACTGGCAAGCAAAAGGTCCTGAGTTCAACTTTTCTCAAAATAATAATTATATATATATATATGAATATATATATATATATATATATATATATATATATATATAGAAAGGCATTTGTAATTATTATTAATCTTAAAAGCTATAGTAGCTGATATAAGTTGAGAATTTAAAATATGTTGGATGCTTACAATATAATGAGAGTCTTTTGGGTGCCCAACAAAGATATCCAAAATATATACCATGTTCTACTTACTGACTTTAACCAAACTTATAGAAGTGTGAGAAAAATTATGAATAGGTAAACAGCATGCTTTCCATAACAAGTTCACAAGTTCATACACATTAAGCTAGTCTATTGCCTGCTGCCGTGATAGAATAATTAAGACTGGCTTATTGGGTCACAGAGATAGTTCAGCTGGAACAGGGCATATGGCTCGGTGGCAAGTGCAAGGTCTTGAGTTCAATCCCCGGTTTGAAAAAAAAAAAAAAAAGAGGACTGGGTTATTTGTAAAGAACAGAAGTTTAATACACTTTGTTTCTGGAACTCCAGGAGATAGGATTGGCTTAGTTTCTGTCCAGGGCCTTCCTTTCCACTAAAGTTTCAGGGAATTTGTGTGTAAAGAGAAAGAACAGGGAAAGGAGATGAGCAATCTGTAACATCCCACTCTTGAAAAATACCTCATTAATGTGGGAATCTCCAATAATCCTTTCTTTAAAAAAAAACCATAACCACCTCATTATTAACTGTATTGAAAAATCAATAATAATTATATAACAAATTAAAAATTGTAGACAAATATTGAAATACAAAAGATATAAGATATAGATAGTGAATTTCAGAAAAATATTTCGGAAATGAATGCATAACATGAGATTAACAATAGATTGCACATTGTAAAAAATATTTACAAACAAACGAATATAACAAGAACTTCTTTTTCAGTACTTTGAATAAATAAGTCTAGTTTCTGACCCATTTGCTCTTTTCTTTTCTAACATGGAATAAGATGCTGTTTAATTTTGTTCTTCCATAGCTAATATGTTTTCTATTTATATGCTTTAATTATTTTTTTCTTTATAATTAGTTTTGGACAATTTTATTTTTGTGCTTTTGGTATGATCTTATTCATATTTCTTATGCAAAAGGTTCATTTTTTTTTTTGAAAATGTGGTGCTATAATGTTAACCAAATTCAGAAATTTTAAATCTTTAGGCTGGGGAGATAGCTCAGTAGAATAAGTGCTTATCTGGCAAGAGCAACAGCCAGACTTCAATCCCTGGTTCTAAAACCTTTAAATGTTTATTGCCTACCCCATCCTACTTTTATAATTCTAATTATATGAATAAAAGTTTCTTGATTTTGGCACAGAGTGAACTATTATATGAATGACCTGTAAACTCTTTCTTCGTCATGTGTATCTTAGACATTAACTCCTTCTTCAGAATGCAGGGGCCATGACTCACCAAACCTCAGTACTGTTGCACTGGGAATTAAATTTTCACTTAGGTGGGGTCAAACCACAACAGAATTGCTATGTAGTCCACCACAGCAGTGCCAAAAACTACATGTGCACATAATACCACAACACTGACAACCTTTATTTTGAAAATAATTTTTAGGTAAATCCTCCAAAAATCATTGAAAGTACAAACAATTGCTATCAAAGTTATTTTTAACTCTGACAAGAATTTATAATAGTTTTATTTCTGCTGTAGAACGTACTTAAGAAGAATTAGATAAATTATTGTATGTGCTGTTAAGGCCACAATTTTATAATACACAGTTTAACCGAGCAACTACCCAGATATTAGACAGCTTCAAGTTATTACTGTAGACATAATCAAAATTGACTTATCATGCTCTTAAACTATTATTAACTCTACATCTCAAATAGAGCATAATAGTTTGCAAAGAAAGTGGGGCAAGGGAGAAAGAGAGAATGAAAGAGAGGGGCAGAGAGATAGAGAGAGAGAGAGAGAGAGCCAATTTAAGCAGCTGACAATATAAGCAGCTCTTTTAAAAGCTTGAGTTACTCAGTTACAATGTACAAAAAGAGAACTTGGCCAGATTCTAAGCAATAAATGACCAACATGCAAAAAAACTGCTGACTGATTTCATATTGCTAAAAAGTGATTTTAAAATTATTTGTAGAATCTGTTCAATATGAAAATAAAATATAAATCTACAATTTGGAAGTTGAAGAAAAAGTACACCATATTGTCTGATTTTAGTTTTAAAGGAGATAGCAAAAGCAACTTAACAGGATGATACTATGATCAACAAAGAGAAAAGAATACTTATATTTTTGAAGTAAACAACAGAATCTTCAAATTCATAATGAACGTTTAGCAGAAAAAATAGATAAAAGGAATCAGTGGAAGCACAATTGAGGTGGGAATTCTTAATTATGCTTCTTCAATCCCTGCCAAAAGGTAGAATAAATTATGTACAGGAAAGATTAGAAAATACATTTTTATTTAATGGATATAAACTGACTTTTCAGTTTATATGAATAGAAAATTGTCAGACTGTGAGAAGTCTCTCAAGCTCTCAAATCATTCCATATTTTATTTATAGCATTAATGAAAACCACAAGTAAAATAGAACGTCAATTTTAAAAGTTTGTAAATTTTTATCTGTTTTCAGAAGACAGGACATACTGTTTTTGGAGTGGGGCTCTGGAGAAGGAGCTTTGCGTGTAATTCTGGAGTGCCAGAATTCAGTGCATGTGTTCATGTTGCACTGAACAGTCATTGCAGAAGAGCTGATATTCTCATTTCTATTTACAAAATAGTTCCACAAGAATCCATTAAATGCAAAATACAACTAATCTTAGTTATAAATAAGAATCCAAGTATCACTTCTTCAGTGTTTACTTTCTATATTTATTTATATTTTATTTATTTATTTTTATTCATTTGGCAGAACCTGGGATTGAAATCAGGCCCTGAGCTTACAGGGAAGTGGTTATTCTACTGAGCCATCTTCCTGGCCCATATATATTTTTATTTTAAAGAGAATTAAAGAAAAATAAAAATGACACAGAATTTCAAAAGAAAAGAATAGGGAATTAACAATGGTTATTATCTTCAGTGGTTATTATATTGCATATTTTTATCCTCAAAATAGTTGATCAGATTAACAGAGGTAGGCATATAAGGTTAATCAAATAATATAAACATTAAGTTTCTTTCAATAATAGAAATTAATATCACCATCATCTTAGCTATCTTGCACATATATACTTCTTTCTTTGCCCCTTTCCTCCATTCCAGTTCTTTCCATTAGAGCAGTTATTATTACTTTCACAATGTCTATTGTTCCTTTTGGATCTTATTTCACTCTTTCAGTTTCTTACACTAGGGAAGCCCTATGATGTTTATATATGCAAATCCAATTTATTTCGCTTATGAATATTGTCTCTAGGTGCATCCATTGTATCATCAAGTTCTGGAGCTTTTCTTTACAGCTGAGCAACACTCCATTGTATCAAAAATATCACATGTTTTTGTGAATTGCTCAGTTGATAAACATTTGGACTGTTTCTAAGATTTAGCTATTAAAAATTGTTCTGCTACAAGCGTGCGTGCTCACATATTTCTGTGGTATATTTTTAATTCTTTAAAAATACCAAGACAGCAAATAGCTGGGTGAAAGGGAGCCTCCAATCCTAGATTTCCGAGTCCCAACACTGATCTCCACAGTGATTGTACCAAGCAATGTTCCCACCAACAGTGGAGAAGGGTTCCCTTTTCCCCACAGCTGCTACGGTGTTTGTTCTTGATTGATTTCTTGAACATGGCCATTCTTCCTGGGGTGAGATGGACTCTTAGTGTTGTTTTATTTTGCATTTCTGAGATGTTGCATACATAATGGTAAACACTTTTTCATGCAATCATTTGCTACTGGTATTTCTTCATATTAGACATGTGTGTTCAACTCAGATGTTTATCTTTAGATTGGTTTTTTGAATTGTAGGGGCCTCATTATTTTTAATTATTTATATGTTCTAGATAGAAGACCTTCATCTGAGCAATAAGTGCTAAATTTATTTCTCTAATCTGTGGCTTTTCTTTTGACTCTGTTATTGATAGTTTTTTACATGTAAATTTGTTCTAGCAAGATGAGATCCAAGTTGTTGATACCTTGAATTATTTCTCATGTGGTTTGGTTTTTGTTCACGAACTCTCTATTTGCTCCTGTGTCTTCAAGAAACATTAAATGTGCTGCATAAGAATGCAAGCTGTAGATTAAACAATGGTGATTAAAATTCGAGAGTGCTGTTATACAATGATATTCAAATAATAGCTCAGTAGTGTTTGCTAATGAATTCATCATATACAAAGGGCAACTAAGAATTATAGGACAATCTCTAAATATAATGGAGCATTCATTTCACTTGATCATACAGTTATATTTCTTAAAAAATGTACATCTGTATCTTTATATTTACAGTTACTTTTAAAAAGCTTTTGCATACCACTTGACATAGATATATATTTATACCTGTATAAATATTTATGAATGTAAACATATAAATTCATTTATTCAGCATTGACAACAATCAGACAAATTTCTAATTCATTTACATATAGTTTTATTTAGCATAACAAGGTCATGGGTTATGTGTAATTATTACCGGTTTATTACAGGCAAAGCTATAGAAACACAAAGAGATTCAGCAATTTAACATCATATAAATATCACATAAATAGTAGTAATTAGGTAAAAAATATAAAGCAGGCCTTCTGACCTGGGCTTTGTGTTGCTTCTTATGTGTTAAAATTGTTTTATAAACAACCAATAAATCCTAGACATTAAAAATCTCTTTAATTGGTATCAGCATGTAAAGTACAATCAAAGACATACATATCTTGAAAAGTATTTACTGATGTTAATAGTAAAATATAAGAGATATGTAATTTGTAAGAAAAGCAAATTTTTATGTGTATTATATTTCTCATATCTGAATAAGCTAAAATCTAAAATCTTAATATACTGGGGTTGATATTTACAACAAGATTATTAAGTCAAATTCAGTGTCATATGGATAAGAGACATGCTAGTGCACATGGCAATAAATCATTTATTGGGCTGGGAGGATAGTCCAGTGGACTAAGCAGCTGCTCTGGGAAGTGCAAGGACCAGAGTTCCATCCTAGGTCCTGCATGCGGCATTGGCCCCGCCCCCGGAGTGCTCGGAACCAACAACTGTGTCTGGTCACAGTGATGCCCATCTGTAATCCCAGCGCTGGGCAGGCTGAAAAAAAGAAGGCACTGTATGAGTTGGAGCAGTGCAGTGAGACCCTGTACCAAATACATAAATGACAATAATAATAATAATAATAATAATAATAATAAATCATTTATTACAACAAATATTATATGGAAAATTAGGTAATAAATAATGGTCAGCTCAACTCTACTGAGTACTTTATCACTATTGTCTTAGGTTAAAAATATAATTTAATCAAATTGAAATATCTATTGTATTCGTGTCTACAAAAATATTTCATAAAATACCTATTTTTAATGAGATAATAAATTTAATCTCAAGTAAAATGCTATTGTGTTAGATATTGGGAGAAATGTATAATATCAACTGGAAAACAACTAAAATATTTTTTAAGTATACATACAATATACTAGAATTCAGAATTAGATGCTGAAATGCTGAAGGTTTGTCTACATCAAAATATATTATTTATGTTAGCAGTGAATATTCAGCATCATAATAAATATTTTTACTTGTAGCCTTAAGCTATTTGGAAAGCAATTAATATAACTTTCTTGCTTTTCTACTCTAAAAGATATTGTTAATAACTCAAAGATTTAAATTTGAAAGGAAAATCATAAGTAAGAGGCATTTATGTTTACAAAATATAAAGAAAGTGCCAGGCATGATGCAAGACAATTGTAAATGTAGTTTAACTATGCAGAGATATTTGTTAAAATGACTGAAAACGGGCTGGGGAGATGGCTCAGTGGAATAAGCGCTTCCCTGGCAAGTGCAAGGGCCTGAGTTCAATCCCTGGTTCGGCCAAAACAATAAATAGATAGATAGATGGATAGATAGATAGATAGATAGATAGATAGATAGATAGATAGATAGATAGATAACTTAATAAATATAAATAAATAAAATGACATGAAACAGAAAATTTTCAGGATATATCATTACACTTTACAGGATATATCATTACATTTAGTAAAGTACACTATATCAATTAGAAAATAATTATTAAATCAAGATTGCACCTGAAAATTAGAATTTGCTATTTTTTGTTACATGGAGAGGATTTGTATTTATATGAATATTAAAGATAACAAATTCAAGAGCTAAATAATCTGAATATCTTTTAAAATGTATAGACTTTCATGAAGAATTACTTCAGGTAATACATGAACTTGTAAATAAAAGTAAATTCAATAGTATATGTAATAAAATATTCTCACTTCAGCCTAAAATTAAACAAATGAATATTTAAAACATTGTCAATACTTTGGCCTACTAAAATGGAAAGTATTTGATAATATTATTCTTAGTGATACGAAGGTATTATACCTGCATATCTGTGTATGAATTTAAAACGGGATATTTGTATAACATATTCAACACTTTAAAATACATATTTTTACAAGCAAAAATTGCTTGGCTCTCATTTGCTATTAGTTGTACAAAAAGTATCCTAATATATTTATGGAGTTATTCATTAAAATATTAGTTATAATAAAACAAAAACAAAAATAGTACATACATATTAGTGATGAAAAAATTGTGTACAAATATGAGATCAGGTTATTGAAATAATATATAAACAATAATGAAACAAAATTATAGTGGAAATATAAAGTATTTCTGATAAATGAACTACAGATTAATGTTTTTTCTATTATTGCCTTATGTACAAATTTAAAATGTATGAAATTAATTAGGGACACAATTTGACATTTTTTCTAGTGCCAGTACAAATTAGAGTTAAAAGAGAAAATTACAGGTGATATAGAATTTCACTTAAAAATTAATTATTAATTTTACAATATTTGTTAATCCAGGTGTTGTCTCCCAACCAGTTACTCATTACCAGATCTATGCATGTAGATGTGGAAGAAGAAACAAAAAGAAAGGCATGCAGAAGAAACTATAAAGAGAAGGGCTGGCCAAATAACTCAGCAGATTCAAGCACCTGCAAGCAGGCGTAGGAGATGGGGGTTCAATGCCCAGGCCTGCCGAACTGGCCCTGCCACCAGGGTGTGCTGAGATGGCAGTTGAAACTGAGTTTGGTGCAGTGTGTCTGTAATTCCAGCTCTTAGGAGCTGCAAACAGGTGAATCACTACAAGTCTGCTCTGAGACCCTGAACACCCTGTAGACACTTCCTTAAAAAATACTATATATACAAAGAGCTAAAAGAAAAAAAAGCCCCCTCAATTCAAAGCCCCAATCCAAAACACTACTTAGAGGAAGAAACACAAATGGCAACTAAATACATGGCAAAATGTTCCACAGCACTAGTTATTCTAAAAACAACATTGAGAGGGCCGACCAAGTAGCACAGCAGATGAAAGCGCCTGCAAGCCGGCACAGGATCCGAGGGTTCAATCGTGCCCTATAATTTTTACTGCTGTGTTGACCTCACTCCTGGGGCGAGCTGAGATTCTACTGAGACTGGGCATGGTGGTGCATGCTTAAATCCCAGCTCTTGGAAGGCTGTAAACAGGTGTATCATTAGGACTCTGATCTAGTAGTGAGATATTGAACACCCTGTAGACCCTTTCCGAAAATACAAACTAAATGAATGAATGGACAAATAAATAAGAAATTATGAAAAAAAAAGGTAGAAACATTTGAAGACATGAGACAAAACAAATTATTATCTGTTCCTTTCCACACACCAGCAGAAATGCCCAGTACAGTTGTCCAAACCATCCTACTTACATGTCTAGAAAAGTCTATTTCCCCCTGTCCTTCCTTTTCCTTTACTCCTCAACTAAACAACTCTTTCTTTGGAATAAATTTATTCCCATTTCACACTATCTATCGAACACTTCAGATTCCATCTTTCTACCTTGGGTTCTCACAGTAAGGAGACAATACAGTGTTTGCACATGCAGGTCAGATTTATTTAATAATACATTCTCTAGTTCATTCCGTTTACCAACCAAAGGCTCAAGTATAAACTTTCTCCTCTATTATATTGTTTCTTTTTTTCTTTTTTAATCTTTTTATTGAAGAACAAACAGCAATGAGACAGTTTTAAATCAAATTAACAGGACAGATTTAATAATTATTATATTGCATATTGTTTTCCTAGTGGTTTGTTGTCATACAGGTGCATACATGATATTCTACTTACAAACATTATTAGAGCAGATGTCTCTAATCAATGAATTAAGAGAATGTAGCTCTATACTTATTTTTTAAAGCTGAATTACAGTAGAGTTTCAATCGTTAATACTTTCTACCTTCCTAGTGATCTTCCTAGTGGTTGTCCATAGTACTAGAAGCTGAAATAATAACCTGTAAAAGCACTATTAGTGTAAATTTTGCTTCTCATAGAATTATGCAGAACTGCTGCATATTTATCCTAACTGTACTGCTTTTACAAACACAGCATGATTCTCCCTTTGTATCCCCCTTTTTTTTGTTTAGACCTGTCAAAGATGGCCACTCCACTGTCATTCAACCATTATAGGGACCTGAACTCAGCGACACATTCAAACACAGTCCAGCAGTCCACAATAACAGTGGGTTATCTGAAGAAGTTGTTCACTAGAGCCATTTATAGCTCAACTTTTTATTATGGCCTTATTTTATATACCTCATTTTTATACTTTTCTGCTGGATGGTTAAGACCGAGATAAAGCAAGACCTGTATAAAAACAGTGTAGCTTTTGTATCTGATGAGGTCAGTCAAATCCCCTCAGGATTTATCTTGTAATCCGGTACCTCGCTCTGTAGATCCTTTGTCTGTTTCAGCTATGTCGATGAGTCACGGCCATTGCTTGACCAGTTTGGTCTCTGAGAGAGTCTGAGAGAAAGATTTCTCTCCATGTGAATCTCTTTAGGCACACTATAGATCATCCATCGCCTTCCCCTGTAGCTCATAATCTCCTTGATCAGAAAATTTGGGGCACAACTGAGTTCCATGATGTCACAGTACAAGTTCTCCTCTGTTCTGAGTCTTCACTGACCTTGAAATGCTAGGGCAAAAATGTTGGTTGGCCCTGTGGCCCTTCTATTTCTACAAGGTCAACTTAGTTTAGCCATCCAGAAGAAAAGCTGATTTGTACCCTGCAGCAAATGCAGTTCAGTTTGCCCTAACTAGCTCACTAAATTCTTTTTAGTTGTTATACATTTCTATTTTTATTTCTTCATTTCACTTCTTATACTAGGGAGACTATATGATATTTACATATGTATGTCTGGTTCATTTCACTTATGAGTACATGTCCAAGTGGCATCCACTTCAATATAAACGCTTCAAGTTTATCAATCTTTGTAGCTGAGTATTACTCCATTGTATAGAAATACCACATCTTTTTCAACCACTCCTCATGTGATGGGCTTCTTGGTTGTATCCAAGATTTGGCTACCAAAAATTGTGCTGCTATAAACATAGGTGTGCATATATATATATATCACAATAATAAGATGTTTTCAGTTCTACTGGGTAAATTCCCAGTAGGGGAATAGCTGGGTTGAATGGGATTTCCAGTCCTAGTTTTGTGAGGAGTCTCCACACTGATCTCCACAGTGGTTGTACCAGTCTACAAACCCACCACTACTGGAGAAGTGCTCCTTTTTCCCCACATCCTCTCGAACATTTGTTGTTGGTTGATTTCTTTATGATAACCATTCTTTGGAGTGAGATCATATCTCAGTGTTGCTTTAATTTGCATTTCACAGATGGCTAGCAATGGGAAACATTTTTTTCATGTATTTATTCTCTTCTTTAATTTCATCCTATGAGAAGTGTGTATTGATCTCAGATGCCCATTTATAAATTGGGTCTTTTAATTTGAGGGCCCTAATATATATCAGTTCTTTATACATTCTACAGAGTAGACATTTGTCTGAACACTTATTAGTTAGGAATTTTTTGAAATTTGTGGGTTGTTTTTTCATTTTGTTGACAATTTCTTTTGACATGCAGAAATGCCTCAAGAAGAGTTTGTGCCAGTTGTTAATTCTTTCATGTATTTTCCATGCAGATACATGTTTGTTCATGAACTCTTTTTTTCTAACCGTATGTCTTCAAGAGTTCCTCCTCCTTTCTCTTTCAGGATATTGAATGTTTCTGTTTTAATGTTTAGATCTTTAATCCATTTTGATTTTGGCTTAGTGCATGGTGATAGAGCTGGGTCAAGTTTTAGTTTGCACCATATAGAAAGCCATTTTTTTCCAGTTCTATTTGTTAAAGAGGCTATCTTTCTTCCGGTAGGCATGTTTGGCCCTTTTGTCAAAGATCAAGTGGCTGATAGTGTTTGCAGAGACCTCTGAGTCTTCTAAACTATTCCATTGATCCTCATGTCTATTTCACTGCCAATACCATGTTGATTTTATCACAGTGGCTTTATAGTATAATTTCAAGTCAGGAATTGTGATGCCTCCTGCCTTGTCTTTGTTGTCCAAGATTGCCTTTGCTATTCTAGGTCATTTCTGGTTCCAAGTAAATTTTAGGAATGATTTCTCTAGGTCAGGGAGGTATACTGTTGACAGCTTGATACCGATAGCATTAAATCTGTACAACAATTTTGGGAGTATGGCCATCTTCACGATGTTGGTTCTTCCTATCTAGGAGCATGAAATATCTTTCCATTTTCTAAAATCCTCTATAATCTCTTTTCTTAGGGTGTTGTGATTTTCTCTGAAAAGAGCTTTCACTTCCTTGTTTAAGTGAATTCCAAAGTATTTCATTTTCCATGGCGCTACTGTAAATGGTATTGTTTCTGGAATCTCTCTCAGTGTTTCTTATCTGTGTAGAGGAATGCTATTGAGTTTTGAATACCAACTATATATCCTGCTGAGCTACTGAATTTCTGTATCAATTCTAGTAGCTTCTGGTAGAATTTTTTGGGTTTTCTAAGTAAATTATCATGTCATCTGCATATAGTGATAATTTAACTTCTTCTTTACTAATTCTTATTCCATTTATTTTTCTCTTTTTTCGAATGGCTGTTGTTAATGATTCCAAAACTACATTGAATAGGAGGGGTGATAGAGGACATCCTTGTCATGCACCTGATCTAAGAGTGAAAGATTTCATTTTTCGCCATTTAGAATTATATTAGACATTCTGTTGTCATAGATGGCTTTTATCAAATTGATGTAGAGGCCATGTATTCCCATTTTCTGTGGAGTTTTGAACATGAATGAGTGTTGGACTTTGTCAAAAGCTTTCACTGCATCAATTGAGAAGATCATGTGGTTTTCAGATTTCAGTCTATTAATATAGTGTATTACATGTACAGATTTTTGAATATTGATCCATCCTTACATCCCTGGGATGAATCCTACCTAGTCATGGTGTATGATCTTCTTGATGATCTGATGTATTCTGTTGGGTAGGATTTTATTAAGGATTTTTGCATCTATGTTCATGAGGGAGATTGGTATGTAGTTCTCTTTTTTTGTTGTGTTTATCCCTGGTTTTAAAATCAGTGCAATACTTGCCTCCAGAAATGATTTGGGGAGGACTGCTTCCTTTTCAATTTCCTTGAAGAGTTTGAGGAGTTTAGGGAAAATATACTCTATAGATTTCTTATAAAATTCAGCTGCGAATCCATCAGGACCTTGACTTTTCTTTGTTGGTAAGCTTTCTATTATGTTTCATATTTCACTGGCAGTATTGAGAGTTGGCTTATTGAGAGTTGCTATATCTTCTTGGTTCAGACTTTGTAATTTTTACCTTTCGAAGAACCTGCCCATTTCTTCTGTGTCTTCTATTCTGTGAGCATAAACATTCTCCAAGTAACTATTGATAATCTTCTGAATTTCCACTGGATGTGTGGTGATTTCACCCTTTTCATTCCTTATTGCTTGTATTTGAATTGTTTCTTTCATCTTTTTGATAAGTTTGGCTAGTGGATTATCAATTTATTTAGTGTTTCAAAGAACCAACTTTTTGAATTGTGGATTCTTTGAACTGTTTTTTTCATCTCAACTGAATTATTTTCTGCTACAAATTTTTTTTATTTCTACCCATCTTTGCACTCTAGTTTTGCTTTTCTCTTCTTTTTCTAGATGTTGGAGGTACAACATTGGAGTGTTTATTTGTTCCCATTCTGTTTTCCTAATGTGTGAGTTCGTAGCTATGATTTTCCCTCTCAGAACTGCTTTTGTCGCATCCCATCAATTACAGTAAGTTGTGGTTGAGTTTTCACTGAACTGTAAATGTTTAATTACTTGCCTAATTTCTTCTGTGACCCATTGATTGCTGAGTAGGTTGTTGTTTAATTTCCATAAATTTAATGGGATTTTCTGATTTCTTTTGTCATTTATTTCCAGTTTCCTTGCACGTGGTCAGGTAATATGCATGGGAAAATTTCTGTTTTCTTGCATACACTTAAGCATGACCTAGTAGTATATGGTCTATTTTGGAAAATGACCCATGTGCAGCTGAAAAAATTGTGTATTCAGCTGAGGTTGGGTAGAACACTCTGTATATGTCCACCAGGTCCATTTTTTTGAAGCTCTCGTTCAGTTTTGCTACTTCTTTGCTATTTTTTCTTTGTCTGATTGACCTATTTTTTTTTTTTTTTTTTTTTGAGATAAGGGTATGTTAAATTGTCCTGTTAAGATTGTGGTCTTGGATATTAGATTTTTCATGTCCATTAATATCTATCTTACATAGTTGTGTGCTCCTCTATTTGGTGCATAGATATTTATGAGTGTTATGTCTACTTCTTGAATTTTTGCCCTAACCAATATAAAGTGGCCTTCTTCATGTCATTTGGTCATTCTTGGTTTGAAGTTGAGACTGTCTGAGTACAGAATTTCTAAACCTGATTTTTTTTTCTGAGGTGCTGTGGGATATAGTATTTTTTTCCATTCTTTGACTTTGAGCCTATGAATGTCCTTTTGACTTAGTGTGTTTCTTGTATATAGCATATTGTTGGATTTTGTTTCCTAATCCACTGCCAGTCTATTTCTATTAATTGGTGAATTGAGTCCATTTACATTGATTATTATAATTGAAATGTGTTGACTTATGATTGTCATGATATATTCCTGCTATTGTTTACTCCTTTTTATCCTGCATTTAATTGTTTGGGCTGTTTCCTGGGTTCCTTCCATTCTGATTCATGGAGTTTTGGTCATTGTGGTCTCTCTCTAGGATATATTGCATTTGCCTATGTAGGCATGGCTTTTCTATCATGAAATTCTTTACCTGTCTTTGCTGTGGAACTATTTCACTACTCCATCAAACCTGAAAGAGAGCTTTGCAAGTTGTAGTAGTCTGGGCTGGAATTCATTTTCATATATGACTCTGTTCCATGCTCTTCTTGCCTTTATATTTTGTTTAGAGATGTTGATGTAATTCTGATGGGTTTTCCCTTGAATGTGATCTGCTTTTTCTCTCAAGCAGCTTTCAGTATGTTGTTTTGTGTTGGATTTTTGGGATTTTGACTATTATATGTCTCAGTGTGTTTTTATTTTTATTGTTATTTTTATTTTATTTTATTTACTTTTTTTTTTTTGGCAGAACCAAGGATTGAACTTGATGTGTTTTTAGTTGGGTTGAAGTTATTTAGTGTTCTGTATGCTTCGGTTAACTGAATGTTGGATTGTTTCCTCCTATTTGGGAAGTTTTCTGCTATTACTTCTGCCCATGTTCTTTTTATGTCATTTGTATCAACTCTTTCATTCTCATTGATGCCAATTAATCTCACATTGTTCATCTTGACATCATCTTGCAGGTGATGGGTTATTTTTTCCTATGTCTTCATTGTTTTTAAGAGATCCTTTCTCTGCTTTTCACTAGCTACACCAGCATCTTCAAGATCTGAAACTCTGTCTTCACTATCACTCAAATCATTTTGTAGACTCGTGATTGAGATTTTAATATCTTCTATATATTTTTCACTCTGCTTCATGTGAACTATTTCTTTTCTCTACTGCTCATTGCAGGAATTTGTCGTATTTCTGATGTCCTCCAACTTTTTTATCAGTGTCTTCTTTAGAGATGGCTATTAATTCTTTTACTGAGGTGTTTTTTTTCCAAAAAGGATTTCCTCTATATATTTCCTGAGTTGATTCTCTACCTCAGATGTTATGATTTCAAATAATTCTTTTATTTCAGAAATTAATTCTGCTTTGAGTTCCTCTTTACCTTTTTGTTATTCTTTCTTTGCTTGCGACATTGTTAATTTATATATTTCAGATGTAATAGTCTTCACTGCACTTGTTCTGGGTGGGTCTTGGGTTTCCCCCATACATTTCTGGATTCGATTCGTTACTTCCCATGCTATGTATTCAAAAATTTCTTGTTTTATTTCCAGTGTTAATTCTGGTTTGAGTTCCTTTACCATTCTGCTATTGTTTCTTTTCTTTGCCTCTGTTAATTTAATCATTTCAGCTGACCTGGTGTCCTCTGCACTTATTGGCAGACTTGAGGCCTTAGATTGCCTTTTGCTCATTGTCTTTCTCCTTTGGGATATCACTGACTTCTGACCTTTGGTGCAGAGCTTTGATGCAGTTATGATCTTAGCACGTTATGAGATTTGGGTGCCAGTTTATTAAGTTTGAGATTATCCAGTTATGCCTGGCCTG
>PVKA01022376.1:0-37202 GCA_004027165.1 Ctenomys sociabilis
GTGTGTGTGTGTGTGTGTGTGTGTGTGTGTGTGTGTGTGTGTGTGTGCGCAAGATCTGGAGAAACAAACCCATCTCAGGTTCCAAGAGCCCCTCCACCACCACCTCAGTTCCTTTGGCTACCTGGTCCGGGTCGGCTGCGTCCCCGTCCCTAGGGCGCGCGCAGGGTGGCGGTGCGCGCAGAGGGTGGAGTGTGACTGCGAGACCCGCGCGCGTCCCCACCCGCGCCCCGCGCCCCGCGCCGCCCGCGCAGCGTGACCGGCCGTCGCCGCAGACAGAGCTCCGAGAGGCCGGGAAGAGCGGGAGGCGGGCGGCTGCTGCCCGGCGTCCGTCGCGCCGTCTTCCCTCCTCTGCTCCCTCCGCCCCTGGCCAGGAGCCCGAGAAGCGCGGCGCCGCTGCTCCGAGCCCGAGCTCAGGCGCGGGACCAGCAACCCGAGCGAGGGCGACAGCAGTGCCGAGACCGCAGCTCCTCGCGCTCGGCAGCCGGCGCTGCACCGTGGACCCCTCCAGCCCCAGCCCAGCCCAGCCCGGGGCGCCGCTGCCCGGAGCCTCTCCGCCACCGCCCCGGGGCGCGCGCGGCGCCGACATGAACACCAGCGACGCCAAGGAGTACCTGGCCCGCAGGGAAATCCCTCAGCTGTTCGAGGTAAGGGGCCGGGAACCGTAGGACCAGGAAGGGCTCCCTGGAGCTGGAGGCCAGCAGTTACACCCTGTCCTGCCTTCCTCGTGCGGGGCGCGGAAATGGGGCGCTCGCCGAGGATCGGTTTTCCCGCGGTTGCCAGGTCCTTGGCCGAGGGCTGGGTCAGAAGCCTGCACCCCACAGATCAAGTGTCCCTCTTCAAAGCTGGTTCCGGAGGCAGGGTGGCCCCACGCACCCTCGGATGCGGCCCCGGGTGGGCTGCAGGCAGCGGCCTGACCGCACTCGCTGGGGGCAAGGGTCAGAACAGGGGAGCGCACGGTCGCCTGCGTGGGTCAAGGACACGAAACTGGGTGATCTTGAACGCAGATCCTCGGGACGCCAGAGGACTAAGCCTCTGCAGGGAAAGGGGTGTGGAGGAAAGCGCGGGATGGCGGTGTGGACGCTTGGAGCCAGAGAGAGATGGAGATGCCTCCATCCCATCCCATCGCCGACGGCGGGTCCGGGAGCAGAGGGAGGGGCGCGACTCCTGTTGCTGTCCTCAGACCGCTCCGGAGCTCTGGCGAGGGGCGCGTGGAGTGGGGGTAGGGAGCTCTGAGAACGTGGGGAGAGGCTCGCAGAAGAGCTCCGGGGAGCTTACTTAGTTCTGAGCCGCAGCCTCTCGGATCCGCTCGCCTTTCCTTCTCTTCCTATTTGCATCTTAAAAAGACGTTGCTAAATCCTAAAGGGCTTTGCTTGGCTGAAAAATAACAATAGAATGGAGACAAGCATGGTGGGGCGAGCCTGAAAGGAGATCTCCATTCACTGCAAAACTGACCTTCCGTGTGTGAAAGATGATTCAGGGATGTGGTAAAGGGAAGGTAATGAGCGCTCTCCTGTTTGGGGGATTGATTCTGTCAACTGAGAGGAATTTTAAAAGACCGCTCCAGAAAATAATTTGCCACATTCCCCGCACCCCAAACTATCTTTTAAGTGGGCTGCCGAAATTACAGATCTTTGCCTCTGGCTTTAGGTCATCTGAAACCAAGATTTGTGGGTAAGCCACCCACCGAGCTCAAGGTGGTGATGGGAAGCCCGGACCCAGCCAGTGTGTCACTCCTGCGTGACAGTAATCAGGTGGTGTTGCATAGGGATGGGCCTGAGGAGTTGCACAGGGATAAGTTTTTAGTTCTCAAAAAGTAAATAAGGAGGTGAAGAGTTGAAGGGTCTTTGTCACCAATTTTACTGCAGAGCTCACTTTCATTTCTACATTTCTAAAAGGATAACTAGAAGCGTCGGTAGGAGGACCACCGGACTGAGAATCACTACTGCATTTATACATAGTCTCCATGCTTTGGAAATGTGGATTCTGTTTTGCATCCTTGGTGGATGGTAACCATAGAGAATGAGAGTTTGTTCATGACAATCTAGTGTGTGTGTGCAAACAGGTGATGGCAGGCATTTCTTGTTCAGGTCTGATCTTCCCCTTGGCTTTCCTGCATGCGAGTGGGATGCTTTTGATGGCTCAGTAGAATAAGCTCTTGCCTGGCAAGTGCAAGGACCTGAGTTCAATCCCCAGTTCCGCCAAAAAATTAAAAGAGAGAAATAAAATAGTGCACTCCCAGAAAAAGAGGCAGAGGGGCCTGGGTGAAGCCAGGCAAACACAGGAAGAGGAGAGCGCAATGACCTTAAAGGCTCCATCCTTCCAATGAAATGAATCCATGCTGCTCACACTGCAAGAGAAAAGCCAAATCTGGCAGCTTTCCATGTGATATGCCCTAGGTTCCTAAGCTGCGTTTTTCCATCAAAATGCCAATACTCTGGGTATGTGAAGTTCAATAAATAGGTATCCATCATATTCAACCATTAATAATTAAGCTCCTAACGTTGCCCCCAGCTGTGGATGTTAGACACCATTACAGACCAAGTAATTGATTACTGAATCTATTATTAGCAAACAATTGGATATAACCTTTATAAATGATGAAGATATTGATCTTATACCTTGGAACTCTGATTTGGTGGTTAATACTCTAAAAAGTCAGATTAGATTACTCAAGTTCTCAAAAAACTGAAAGACCGAGTAATAATGTCCTCTAGTCACCTTCAGTTTCTGATAGTGATCAGCTATTAGAAGAAGAAATTTGAATTACCCATGAAGAACTGGGATCCATCTATTGGTAAAATCAGTGTCTTTTCCGGAGTCAGTTTTTTGTAGGATGGCTGGAAATGTACATTTCCCAGTCAGATAAGCTTCTGTTGAGCATATTCACCCATATTAGGCATTAATTAGTAAAAGGTAAAAGTAAAGGATTTAATCATGAGTGATTCATATTGTAAATGGATTTTAAATGAGCACAGACAATCGGTATTTCCTTTATCCTATACCATATTTTGCAAAACATACGGCAGGTAACAGTCCATGTGTTTGGGGCTGAGAGACTGAATTGGAAGTCTGGGCCTGGCAACCGCTAGCCATGCTACCTTGAGCAAGTTGCTGGCATCCTGAGCCACAGTTCTCTAATCTTTAAAATGGAGATAATCATGCCATGCAGGACCTGCAGTGCACTGGAATGCTGATGCCCCCAAGACAGGGAGGGCCCTATGACGTGGTGTGGCCGGCGCTGCTCAGGAGTGTGGGACGCCAAACTGCACCGAGCTTGGGGACAGCAGAGATCTCAACACAGACTGGGTGCAGGTGTCTGGTTTAGTGTTTTCTGCTCCCTAAACAAGAGAACTGGTCTAACAGAGTTAACTACTCTAAGCCTCTTAATTTAGAATTTTAGAAAACAAAGATACCTGCTAAGAATTGCCTGCCATTCTGGGCAAGTGGCACAAGAATGAATTGAAAATAAAATACTCTATTTAGGAAAGATGTCCATCTTTTGAAAGGATATGATTATCTTACACACTAACTATATATATGTTGGTAGCCAGGTATGGTGACAGGTGCTTGTCATCGCAGGACTTAGGAAGCTGAAGCATGAACATTACTGCAAATTTGAGGTCATCCTGGACTACATAGTGAGTTCAAGTCCAACCTGGACTACATAGCAAGACTCAAAACATAAATAAATAAATAAATAAATAAATAAATAAATAAATAAATAAATGGTAGTAGTAATACTCTGTGATTTTTGTAAAAAAAAAAAAAAAAAGGTTAAAGGAAAATGTTATAGCCATCAATCAGGTTCCAGGAGTCAGACTTTCCAAACTTGTAGCATTATTAGAAGCTAGTATGTGTGATACATTGGACACTATGAATAGACAATATAAAGCTGGATCATTCATATGCATATTTTCTCTCACTCTGTAATCTCAATAGATATTGTGGTGACTTATTACATGTCAAATAGCCTCAGACTTCAGTTTTTTTTTTTTTCTTTCTGACTTCAGTTCTGAGTGATTTATTGGGGGAAAAAGGTTAATATGCCCCTATCACATGCCAGGGAAAAGTGTCAGGCCTTGGGAAGAAAAAATAAATAAGCCCCAATCTGTGTTGCTGGAGATTTCCAGTTTACAGTTTAGAAGAGGAGACCAATTCAAAAGCCAGTGGTTTTGAGTGTGAATGACAAGTGTGATACTTCTTGTTGGGTATGAGTGAAACACAGGAAAGGGATCCCCAGGTCAGCCTAGGGGTACAGGAGGAAATTCATAACAAAGATGATGATGGTATCTGTGTATGAGCCTTCCTATTGTTAGATATAACACTGCAGCTTCATGAAGGGCAGGTTAGATTTGGCTTACCACTTCAAAAAATTCAGTCCATGATCAGCTGAGTCCAAGGCAGAAGCAAGGTCGAAGAGCATGGTAGAGCAAAACTGGTTAGTCCATGGCAGCTGGGAAACAGAGCAGGCAACCAGTGCCAGAGAGGAGGAGCTGGGGTCACATACAGTACTCAAGTTCACACCTCCATGGCCCACCCAGACACGCCCAGAATTGTGCTCTGCCAAGGCCCTGGATGGTTCCTGACACAATCTAATTGACACAATCAAGCTTAGCTTGTTGCTACCTGAAACCAGCATTTGTTGAGTTCTTGGAACAGGCAAATGATTTAATATACATCGTTCAAATGATGTATCTGAAGATTCTTATAAAACCTTATAAGCGAGGGCTAACCAGATAGCTCAGTGGATTAAAGTGCTTGCTTAGGCAAATGCAGGGACCTGGGTTCAATCCCTGGCATGCTCTGCTGGCCACACCCTAGGGGTGTGCTGAGACAGTGACTGAGACTGGGCCTGTAATCCCAGTGCTTGGGAGGCTGAAAACAGAAGGATCACTACAAGTCCAATCTGCATAGTGACCCTGTAGACCCTGTACTAAATACGTAAAAAATTTTAAAAAGAGGAAAACCTTATAAAGTAGATAAAGTTATCCCCATTTTTTCAGAAGAAACTGGGGTTTACAGAGCTTAAGGATAAGTAAAGACCAGGGACATGTCTACATGCTACACTTTATCTAACTTTGATCAGTCTCTTCTGTTTTAAACTGCATAGTTTCCTGAATTGTTCAAAAGCCAGGGAAAGCTAAACTGCAGACTGACTGATCTAGAATGTAGCTGTTATCTTAATTACTCAATCACATTACAATTTTGACTCTAATTGTTTATGCAAAGGACAAAAACAACCCTGAATTCAGAGATGGAATGTAACAGTATTTAAGCAAAGGTAGTTTTAAAACATTTTGTATGTGCTTATTTTGTTGTATTTCAGAGCCTTCTGAACGGATTGATGTGCTCTAAGCCTGAAGATCCAGTAGAGTACTTGGAGAGTTGTTTACAGAAAGTAAAGGAACTAGGTGGCTGTGACAAGGTGAAGTGGGATACATTTGTCAGCCAGGAAAAGAAGACTTTGCCACCACTAAACGGAGGACAATCGAGGAGATCCTTTCTAAGAAATGGTAACGTATATGCAGAATGATAGGCTTATACACAGAGAAATAATCTTTAAAATACACATGGGGTTATAGACCATGACTTAATGTATTAGAGTTATAAGTGCCTGGAAAATCGTGAGGGCTTGGACATGATTAATCTCTTTCTGCTACTAATTCTAATCACCTCCATCAGACAAACAAAATTACATACCATTGTCCAGCAATCTGCTAAAGACTTAATGAAATTTTAGAATACTGACTTCATTATTTTGTAAAATGAATTATATTAACAAACCCTGAATTTACTTTTAAATTAAAATTCAGCTTTTTCCTAATACAAGAGTAGAGTACAGAAAAAAATGCTGACTATTGCATAACAACTTAACCTTTTTCATTAGCTAGAAAGAGATTTGTGTTATTAATGTTTCCAAGT
Source organism: Ctenomys sociabilis (assembly GCA_004027165.1). NCBI lineage: Eukaryota > Metazoa > Chordata > Mammalia > Rodentia > Ctenomyidae > Ctenomys > Ctenomys sociabilis. Next base: position 5,923 of record PVKA01022376.1, read on the forward strand.
CCAGAAGTCATATTAATAAGGCTGCATAAACTCATATGAAGTATATGCAGTTTAATAAATCTTTTAAAAGATTTATTAAACTGCTGTGAATGTGATAGATTAGGCAACAGGGTGCTATAAAAGAAGTAAATTTGTTTAAATGTTAGGAGCACTTTTATAAGCACTGTAGAATATTTATGATGTTCTGATTTCTTTTTGAAATGTGTTTGTTGAAATCATGGGTAAGTTCTCCAGGAGCCAGCTGGCCTTTCAGGCCCCAGATGTAGTTGTGAAGTATAATGGTATGTAAAAAGTAGAGTAAGTGGCAGTCAGGAAAACTAAATCCATCCTTTTGTAGTGACCAAGCTCATTCTATTTTCAAAACTTAGACCAGCCTCTTAGGCCACTACAGAAAGTTTCACCTATATCAACAAAATCTGAGTGAGAGACAATTCTATCTGAGATAAACCCAAGATGGAAACAGATCGTAATTCCATTCAACCTTATTCAGTCCTGATTGATTTGGATTTTACTTGAATGTGGTGTAGGGAAAAAGTCACAAGATGCTAATTTGTCAGCACAAGCAGAAGGAAAGTAGAAATTTCCTCAAAAAGTAGATTTCCTCAAAAAGGGGAGAAGCATGTCCCTGTCCAGGCAGGAGTCAATACTAGTGATTTCGGTTTGGATACTCATATATCCAACTGAGATATTTGGAATTGCTATTTTAAACTAACTTCAAATGTTTTAATGGATACCACCTGCCCCCCCAAAAAAATTGGAAAATATTTGGTGCAACCCTAAGGAATAAGGTTAATATACAAAGTCTTTGAAATCATTTGACCTCATTACTGTGCAAGGTCTCTCACTCTGATTCATCTCAGATAAATGGTAAAACATCACTCAGTACATAATAAGCCATGTCATTATCTTCTGTGGCATGTCCTAAGGTTGAGGTCATGTCTCCATATGCTTGCAAAATTGAATTAGCACCAAATATTTTGCCTTGACCCACAGAACCACCCAATTCTAAAGAGATTTTTTCACTCTTTCAGAGATTCAGTTTCTAACTGATAACAGGATGTCAGTTCCAAGCTGAAAACTTCACTGTCTATAAATCAATGAGGTTCCTGGTTTTCTGAGAGCAGCCCAGGATGCACAGAGCAGCAAGTGAACAGAACTGCAGATCAGGGCTCTGATCCAAACTGTATATACGCAGCTTAGGTTTGGCACCGCTGTGCCCTGCAGTCACCATGGGAACGTTAGGACAGTTACTCCTGCAGCACACCTCTTGGTGCATATCTGAGATGAACGAAGTACTTTAATGTGCTTCATAAGTTCATAAACCTTCCCTAAGTGGTTAGCTCAGCCCTCCCCATCAAGATATCAAGCTGCCTGAATCTGGTCTGGTGTCAAGCCCTGCTAGATAAATTGCAACAACTCCAGAAAACGAATACATCTCAGATATTACTAAGACATTTTGCTCTATTAAAAGTCAAAATCTAAGGAGTTATGACACTCAATTAATTAATACATTCCTCTAATTTTGGTATGGAAAATAACAGTTTACATAAAAATCAAACCTTACTAGAGTTACTTGGCTTGCTGTTTGTTACAAGGAAACGAGACAAGCCGGAAGTATAATCAAGAACAGTGGGGCCTGTGGCCCAATGAGAGAATAGAGATAGAGAGAATAGTCACCTAAAACACTCAGATAAAAATTTTAGAATGATGAAAAGCTAAACAAAGCACATCTATGGGCTTTATTGTATTCATGAGTGACCAGTCTTGCAACTCTTAATCTACTATGATAAATTAAAACACTAAAGGAAAATGCTGGTTTAACTGGCATTAAAATAAATTGCTTGTTAATTTTAGGGTTTCCATGCCCTGTAATGCTCTTCTAGATTTCCCAGCCAAGTCTTTTCATTAAAGATCAAGGAGAATTTTTCTTTGTCCAGTGGTGGTAACAATGTTGTATCCTGCTGTCTGGAACATATGCTAAAAAATGGAAAATATTTTCTAAACTGATATATCCTGCAATTATAACATTTTATTTATGAAATGGTTTACTTATGTGTTCTTTGTAAGTTTTAGCTGTAATTTGTGAAATAGGTATTAAATTCAACAGAATTGCTAACTGCTCAGTAATATAAAACAAAATAATTTCTAGAAATATAGTGGTTTATGAATTTCACATACCTATGTTGACATATGATTATCCTAATAAACTATTCTATCATATGATTACACATATATCATCTAAGTAAATTACTTCCCTAAATTAGAAGAAGATAAGGCAAACTAAATTGTTTGCTGATAGTTCTTTAAATCTGAAATTAGCTTTCTTTGTTTTTCTCCTGTCATATGCGTATAACTGAACAAATAATTACATATAAATAAGAGTTCTGGTCTCAAATATCTGCAGACATCTTCTGGAATATCTCATCATATTATTATGCTCTACATGGCTGAAACCAAATAATATGCCATATTTGCATAAAAGCCAACACCAAAAAAAAAAAAAGAAAAAAACACTTCTCCTTTTCCTGTTTTCATGAAGTCTGTCATGGAGTCCATTGCACAATAAAATAACTATTTATTGAGTGTGTGCTAGATATTCTTTTAGGACTGAGATTGCAGCCATCAAGAACAGGTATTAAAGCAGGGGCCGGAGAGTTTGATCCCCAGGCCTGCCATGCCAGCCCTGCCCCCAGGGCACACGCTGAGATAGCAATTGAGACTGGGCATGGTGGCACATGCCTGTAATCCCAGCTCTTGGGAGGCTGTAAACAGGTGGATCACTATGAGTCCAATCTAGTAGTGAAACCTTGAACACCCTGTAGGCCCTTCCCAAAAAAAAAAAGACAAAAGAAAAAGAACAGGTGTTAAAAATTAATTAGTACTATTATAGGAAATATCATGTGTTATGAAACTGACCATACTAACTGGAGGCTGGATCCAACCTATGCAGAGGTGCAGGGTAGGCATCCTAGGAGAGACGGCTAATGTGTGGAGACAGAAAGTGGATTTTGTGTTTAGAGAAGAATGGAGAAGATTGCAAATGCACCAAGGAACAGAGAGCAGAAGCTCTTGCAATAGAGAAAGAGGATATGACGTGGTCAGGAATGAAATACTCCTAGTGTTTCTGCAGCTGAAAAGAAAGGTCAGAAAGGTACTATAGAAAGCTTGGGTATTTTGAGTTCTTTTAGGCATAAAACCTGGAAATTATCCTTGAACTGCCATCTATTTTCATTTCTTATATTCTGACCTTGGTTGTGCTCTTTAAATATAGCCATTTATTTTCACTTTCCAACTACTATGTAGCCCAAGCCCTATTTCTCTATGGCTCCCTTTACCAGCCTCCTAGCTGCTACTCTTTCTGCTCTTAGTCCTTTCTGCTTATGTCTATTCTAACCTCCATCAGACTAATTGTCCTAAGAAATCTATTGCATCCTAGGCCCAATAAGATAGCTCAGAGGAATAAGCACGTGCTTAGAGAAGCACAGGGAGTGGGTTCCATCATGTAATGGTAAGCACTCTGGACTCTGAGAAGCACAGGGACCTGGGTTTGATCCCTGGCACTGCACCACATGCCATGCTAGCCACACCCCCTGGGCACACTGAGCAGGCCACCGAGACTGGGCATAGTGGCACACACCTGTATTGCCAATGCTGGGGAGGCTGAAAACAGAAGGATCACTGTGAGTCTGAGCTGCATATGAGGCCTTGTATCAAACAAATTAAAAAAAAAAAAAACAACTATTATATCCTATCAGCTTCTAGATTTCCCCAAAAAAAACCTCCACTGGATTTCATCTTATTAAAGCTAAGCATTTCATCCTGATATTCAAGGCTTTTATCATTGTGGCAACATTCTACCTACCCATTTTAGCTTCTGAATTTTCTTTATAGGGAACTATCTTTTCAGCAAAGTGTTCTCTTCATTATTAATTAGCAAATATGTAGTGGACACTGGCCATCTGCCAAGTACAGTCTAAATGTTAAGGATTCACAATTATAAAGGATAGGGAAAGTTCCTCTCTTGTGGTACTTAGGATCTAGTAGAAGATAATGGAATGAATGAATGAACGAACGAATGAACGAATGAATGAACGAAACTGAGATGAGAGTGATGTTTCTGAGACTTGAGAGATGACTATGCAAGATTTAAAAGTCAGTAAAGTTCCCTATAAGAGGTGACCCTGAAGCTGAGGTACAACTTCCAGAAGCAGTCAGGCATAGACCAAGAGGTGAGAGAGTTTCAGACAGTGGATTGTGCAATCAAATATGAAAGTAAGCAAGCCTGTGTAACATGTGTTACAGCAGTCCAGATAAAAGGTGATGCCACCTTGGGAAAAGGCTGCAGTAGTGGAGATGGAGAGAAGAATATGCACATTTGCAACAGGTTTTGGTGAGAAGATCTGTAGGAATAAACCTTAGTCAGGGAATAAGGTAAAGAAGGATAATGCTGAGGGTTCTGCCTTGGGTTGAATGAGGCAGTATAGCTCAGCTGACTAAGCGTTTAGGTAAGCACAGCAACCAGGGTTCGATCACTGCTTCCATTTGCCACGCCGGCCCCGCCTTTGGGTGCACTGAGTCCGTGATGGAGTCTGGGCGTGGTGGCGCGTGCCTGTAATCGCAGCACTAGGGAGGCAGAAAGTAGCAGGATCACTATGAATGTGGGCTGCATAGTGAGACCCTGTGTACAAAGAAAAGAAAGAAAGAAAAGAAAAACCTGAAAAAACAAGTGACTAAATTTCAAGGCAGAACAGGTTAGTTTTGTTAGTACCTTCCCTGGCCTAGTCTTCCCCATCATTTTCCAAATGTCATCTATAGATTATTCAGCTTTTCTTTTGAAATTAAAATGAGTCCAGTAAGTCAGTGGCCAGGGGCCTCATTTATTTTAGCAGCAGAGAATGGGAAGTTGTCACTGATTGACACCCCTGGGAGACACTCCAACAATGCACCATGCTTTAGATTCAAGATATACTTTGGCAGAAACACCCATGCAGGGGCAGGTGCCATCCTGTTTGGCAGGTACTCCTTGGATAGTTGGGACTCCCCTGTGCCTCCCAAGATGCTAATACATGGGGTACAAGAGCCATAAACCATAATCACAACAGGTAGAGACCATCTATCTGCCTGCTTTGGGCTTCATAGATCTGTCTTCTGGTGTTTTCATTATGTTATTTGTCTTTCAGACTCTGTGTCTTGGTGTTAGGCTTCTCAGCTGGGATATATGTTCTACATTTCATCACTTGTGCTATCTTTCAAAGTTCTTTTTTATTATTATTTATTTTTTATTTTATTGAAGTACAAAAATCAATGAGACAGTTTTAAGACACCTTAACAGGATGGATTCAATAAATTAATACATTGCAAACTGTTGTATAGAAAGGAAGAATCATGATGTGTGTGTATGGAGAGTACAGTTGGATAGATACACTGTGCTTCTACATAATTCTATGAGAGGCAAGATTTGCACTAATGGTGGTTGGACAGGATATTATGTCAGCTTCTAGTACTATGGACAACCACTAGGAAAATATCTTTCAAAGTTCTGGTGCTACCTCATTTGCTAATCCCTTCCTACCACTTCAGCCCAAATGGATTTACCCATTCTTTGATCTTGTATGGTGCCTACCTTGAGAGATTTTCATTCTAACATTTCTCCTGCCTGGTGTGCACACAGCTGTCAGATACAAGCATATAAGCTCTAACCCATAAGCACTGAAGAGATACAATTGCATCTTACTCTTCTCCAGAATCATCCTCAACAAATTAACATGCCTGGCATTATGGAAAATATTTGTTACCATTCTAGACTTAAATTTAAACCTTCATATTTATATTTTTAAATCAAGTAAGTTAAAGAAAATAAATGCTAGGAAAGTAAAAGGAAGTGATACTGAAATGCATTCCAAATGTAGAAATTATTTGCAGCCTTCTAACCTAGTTTGGGACAGTGTCATAGTTTTATTTCTTCATAGGCCACCAATGAATAAGTGAATGAATAAGTGGTTGGCTGCATGGGCAGCTGCATGTGGTTGTGGAGGCTGTGTACTGCACAGCTGCAGGGAGCACCATTTGCAGAAGCTAGGATGTATACAGTGTACCAAGCAGCACTGGGGAGTGTGTGAGAAGGTTCCGTTAGTGCAGGGGGTGGCTGAGTCCAGCTCACCGCCTGCTTAAAAAGTTTTATTGGGACACAACGTGATCATTTGCTTATGGGTCATCTGTGACTCCATTCATGTTACCATGGCTGACTTGGATATAAGACTGTGACTTTTAGATTCTAAAATATTGTCTCTCTGGCCCTTTAAGAAGTTTGCCGACTGCTTAGGAAGTCTTCTTCCTATTGAAATAACAAATCAAACTCATTATCGAAACCCCTTATCCTAACTGAATAAATGTGAAAGACGTTTTATTCTGCTTTTTCTCCTTTTCAAAGTTATTTTCCTCTTTTGCAGTATTGCCTGAAAACTCCAATTTTCCGTATCGGCGGTATGATCGGCTCCCTCCCATCCACCAGTTTTCTATAGAAAGTGACACGGACCTCTCAGAGACTGCGGAGTTAATTGAAGAGTATGAGGTTTTTGATCCTGCTAGACCTCGACCAAAAATCATTCTTGTCATAGGTATGAAGACAAAAAGTAAAATTCTCTATTATTGCTAATTTTATTTATGTATTTATGCAAAATGTGGATTGCATCAAATCTGCAAGTGCTTAGTTGGGTACTAACGAGCAATAGAAATGAGTTCAGGGGACAATAAATGGAAATATTTTTAGAATAATTTTCAATAAAATAGAAATCATAATATAATTTAATCCTTATTGAATTTTCATAAATTGCCATTATGATGTCATAGTCTTTATAATGAAATGCTAGTAATTGCTTCAAGATTTATTGTCGTAGCCGGGCGTGGTGGCGCATGCCTGTAATCCCAGCACTAGGGAGGCTGAGGCAGGAGGATTGTTGAGAGTTCGAGAGCAGCCTGAGCTACAAAGTGAGCTTAAGGCCAGCCTGAACTGCATAGTGAGACTCTGTCTCAAAAAGACAAAAAAAAAAAAAAAAAGAAAGAAAAAAAAAAGATTTATTGTCATATGGTTTTGTTTAATCTTTATTATAGATAACTGAGTTCAATAAAATATTTGCTAAATATGATGTGAGTTTTGTTCTCCTCTAATTCAATAAATTGAATTTTTATTCCCAATTAACATCAAAGCCAAAAGTAAATAATGACACATTGGCAGGAATTCATATAAATGAATCTTCATATAGCAAACCAGTATGCACAATAAAATTTAAATTTCCATGTTGTTACACAAGCAAATGTAAGAGAATAACATTTTATATAACATAATATCTGGGTATTAACCAACATAACACATACATGAAGATATTGTGCCTAGGAAGAAATTAAGTGAATACAATGAGTTGTAACAAAAATTTAAGTTGATCAATCTAGTAGAGTGACATTCACAAATTTCTTATGAAATGAAAATCAAATTCAAATGGTTTTAATCTCTCAGTTGTCAAGAACAGTGTCACAGGAAGAGAGTTTAAAAATCAGTTTTGGAGGAACTTAGTGGTAGAACACTGGTCCAGTATGAACAGAGCCCTGAGTTTGATCCTCAATAACAACAGCAACCACCACACACACACACACACACACACACACACACACGCATGCACGCACGCACGCACACACAGAGAAGTCACCCTTTGAAAGGTCAAAATATTCTTATGGCTTATGCGAGTCACTCTACACCATAAATATCTACTCTTGAAAGCTGAATACTTTTTTGTGTGTGCCTACAAATTTGGTGTCTTGTCTTAGAAAATAAGGAAACACTAAAAAAGAGAACTGTAAGTGAAGAGTGGGAATTATTTCACCACTTTACAGTTTGTAGATAGGCAGAGCACAGCCTTGCAATTTCATTTTCTTGCTGCCATTGATAAAGTACTTGAGAGTGTCACTAGGATAAGCAAATGGGACTTGATTGTCCATGAAAATGGTGTAATACCAGATTGCTACATGTAAAAGAGAGCAGGCATGATTTCTTGTGTTTGTGAATTTCATATGAAAACGAGTAAAGTATTTCAATAACCTAAGATCGTTGGAGGAGATACAAATCTTCAAGGCTCACCCATTTCGTGCTTTTTTTCACTTAATGAGATCAACTGGCTTCTCCAGGATGTGATTCTGGTTACAGAATTTCAAGCTGTACACCTCCTCACAGATTATGAGAATGATCCAGAACTAACGAGTATAAATGTTATAGGATTGGGACAAGACAGATAGAAAGAGAAAAAGTGAACCTTACGTTTTCTGAGCAAATTAGAGCTATTTTATGACTTGAGAAATTATAAAATATTTGTACCTGAACCTTACAAATTTTTATTAACTCCCACCTGAAAAGAGTGTGAAGCAGGTAGGGATGTCCATGTGATACTACATGTAAATAAACAAAATTGTCCTTCTGAAACTACAGAATTTTGTTTAAAGCTAGCCGTTATAGTACAGTTATGAATCTCTTACCTTAATGTAATCATAAGAGTAGTATTTATAAGTATTAGAGGTAAATATTAAGCTCATTCTAGTTTTATAGAGAAAGTAAATTAAATTGTCAAGTTTTAGTAATCAGACTCAGTCAATAATTAATGCTATCCTCATTAATACACCAATCTTCTTTTCTTTTGGTTTATTTTATGTTATTACCTCCAAAATTAAAAGTTTGTTTTTGTCAGAAGATGTCTTACCTTTGTAAATGCATTCAAATTTTTTAATTTAATGGAATTTCTAATATCTAGGTTTGATGGCTTGTGAGGTCAAGTGGAAATAACTATATTCTGAAAGTTGGTTTTGATTCTTTAGGTATTAAATAAGATTGAATCTCTCAACTGAGTTGGTCATGTAGTTGGTCATTTTTCTTTAAGCCAGTCCTTGAATAGCCCATCTTAGTAGGTCAAAGCAGCTACTGGAAATCCAACTGGCGTTTCAATTACAATGTAAAGAATTTAATCTAGGAAAAGTAGTAGTTTATAAAGCTATGCCTAAGAGGAAAAAATGTAGAGTCTCTCAGAAGAGCATGGGCAAAAATGTAAGCAATTCCTGTACTAAGGTTAGTAAAGCAATAAAAAAGTAAAAACTAGATATTATTTAGTTCATTGTTTGGGACTGGATTCAAAAATTGTTCTACCTACGTTAGTCATTTGGGAATTCTCCTAACCAAATCTGTCCACTCTGAACTTTGCTCACAAAAAAAACCCCAGACTTTTCTCCTTAATTTATATTATTTGAAACTCGAAGAAGTACTAATTAAATTAGATGTAAAATGACTTCACCAAAACTTTTCATATTAGTAGGGAAATAAACACTCACTTTTGTGTTCATTTTTATTCTGTGCAGCCTAGTAAATTATAATCATTATGTTTCAGTGAATGTTATCACATTCCATTACTTATTAGACTGAATTTTAAAAATATTTGCTTATAATAGTATATGCTCAAGTCTTTGAAAAAAGTTGTTTGCTCCCCAATAGCTGTGAACTGAGTTGATTGTTATATATTTCATTTTAAAATTTATTCTGACTCTAGATTCTGTTGTTCAAAAATATAAATTTACTAACATAGTCTAATATAATTTGAAAATAAAATCTAAGGTATGTATTAACATTTTGATGATTATTTCATGTTTTAAAAGTAAATGGCAATTGCTGGTGATTACTGTTATGTTGCAAAATGTTGATTACTTCTTATTAATATATTGCACCCTCAAAGTTATATGGAATTTTTTTTACCTGGCAGGCCTATTCCACTCACTCTGCATATTCATTACATAAAGCTTTTAAATTCAAAGGAGATAGTCAAAAACATGCACGAGTAAACTGATTTTTAAAATAAACCAATTTAAATAAACTGTCACTATTGATGTGCCTTTGATTTTAAAAACATTTACATTTCACCAAATTGCACATTAAGTCTTGATTGGCATGATACATATTTGATCACTGTCTTTTGTGGCCCATAGATTTTTCTTTCTGATTATAGAGAGGAAAACAGATTTTACCCAGAAAAATGTCAAGCCTTCTATCAAATGCATTATTTTAAAAAAGGTTTTGGATACTGGAGATTGAACCCAGGGCGTCCCACATGCTAAGCTACTCTACCAAGAGCCCTGTCCAAACGTCCTGAGTGCCTCCCCCAGATTTTTAAATTAGCTCTGTGCGCGTGCGCGCGAGTGTGTGCTTGTGCGCATGTGCGCGCATATGCGTGCGTGGTGCTTTGCAGCCAAGCAAGGGCCTTGCGCGTGCTGACTCGGTGGTCTATTGCCGAGCTGCTCAGTCATTTATTAAGACAGGTGCGAAGAACTTTTCTTTCACTTAATAAGCAAGGTCAAGGCTTGCCCTGCTTTCAGGCGCCCCCAGGGGGCCACAACGCCACATCCGCCCACCCTGGGACTGGGGGCCTAAAATCCTCGCCTCAGATGCAGTAGTGGTTGTCTCACAGGAGCTCCTCGTCGTGTCTGAAGGTCACCTTTTTGCCTGTTTTGATTAATAGGGGGCCCCGGAAGTGGAAAAGGCACCCAGAGTTTGAAGATTGCGGAACGCTATGGATTCCAGTACATTTCAGTGGGAGAATTACTGCGAAAGAAAATCCACAGCGCCAGCAGCAACCGGAAGTGGAGCCTCATTGCCAAGATCATTACGAACGGAGAACTGGCCCCGCAGGTACTGCCGGCTGATTGGCTGCCTCTCTGCAGCGATGTTGACACCAGTTATGAGGGTACTAATTTTAACTGTGGTTTCTCATCCTTTCTGTGTATAAAAGGAAACAACAATTACGGAGATAAAACAAAAATTGATGCAAATACCCGACGAGGCGGGAATCGTTATTGATGGGTTTCCACGCGATGTTGCCCAGGCTCTGTCTTTTGAGGACCAAGTAAGAATGTTTCTTTACATTTTAAGTGACCCACTTTTTGCTTACAATTTTGAGATTTTTTAAAAAAAGAGATTCCCTGGAAGACTTATCAGCTTTTTAATGAATTCTGGTCTGAAACAGGCAAATATATCAGTATGGGTTGGCAGAGGGTTATTCCCTTGGCAAAGGCTTAAAAATATAAGACAGTCTGCCAAAAAGAAAGAAAAATAACTGATAATACAATTCACTATTTTTATTTAAAAATGAAAATCTCTCTAAATCTATTTCAGAATATTGTACCAAAGATTGTCTTTTATATTTAATTACTAAAAATAACATTTATTCAGTAATGTCCAGAATATAAAACATCACTCTGTACCTAAGATCTTGCCAATTAAGAACGTGCTCTTTATGGGGCTGTAAAATCCTGTGCTTCCTACCTGTACTAAGAATTCAGTTGCCAAAATTTACTTAAATTTGAGTAGACCATGCCTTCTCAATGCCTAATGTATCTGTTTTAAGGGAAATAAACAAAAATATTTTGGCTCTTTAATATTCTAAAAACTTACACTCATTTAAAATTTTCTTTATAAAAATAGTACAAGTACATAAATTGTTTTTGAGTCAGGGTCTGAGTATGTAGGCTGCACTTGAACTCACAATCTTCCTGTCTTTGCCTCCCAAATATATGTGTAGCCCAGCATGGACATCCACAGCATTGGGTGAAGTACTCAGGAAGGGTAGAGAAGGAGGACTGCAAATTCAGGCCCAGCCTTAGCAACTATATAATTTAGGGGGTCCCTGCCTCAAAATTTAAAAATATAAAAGACTAGTGATATAGCTCTGAGGGAGGGCCTTGGGTTCAACTACCCACATCCTAAAACACAACAAGATAAAACAAAACAAAAACAAATGAGCCCTGCTGAGAAGGTGAGTCCACTTTAAGCCACTGCCCCTCTTTTCCTTAGAAGTGGAAATGCTGTTTGGCTTCTTGCATCTTCTCCCAGGTCCTTTCCTAGACATACACACAAGTTTACCACACCTGGGCAGTTCCGTGTTAGGTTTTCATACCCTTTTCCAAACCCTCTTCTTCTCCACATTAAACTCCCATCAGTGGTGAATAAGAGCATTTGTTTCTCTGGACCCTTTCCAACTAGATAGAATTCATGTTCAACATTTTTGCCTACCTGGTAACTGAGGTATATTTATGTATATACACAGGATAGCCTGGACAATTGTGCCACTGATTTTTCTTGGTCTATTAAAAGGAGCAGTTGATGCTTAAATTTTTTTCTTCTCTTTCATTTCTTATAACTTCTTTGAGCAATTTTGCATGCGTACATCTGGTAACCTAAACAAATTTGAAGACAGCATTGTACAGTATAGCAACCATTGCTGAATTCCTATTTTGTTCAGTGAAATTCTGTATCATTTCTGATGGGTTTTTAAACACTATTCTTTATTCTCTTAAAAGAAAAAAAGAAATGGCATTTCACTTTTAAAGTTACATTTTGGGGTTACTGTGAAGCCTGGTGCTATATGCTTAGTGCTGTATATCTAGGGCTGTATACTTCATATACTTAATGACTTTTCTTATGTGAACTGCTTGCTCCCGTTTGCCCATTTTTCTAGACATGTTTACCTTTATTTATTTGGAGAAGTGTTCAGTATTTTTCAGGCATTGTATCAGAAAAGATTACATGGAAATAAGAATTAAGTTTATGTCTCACATAAACTGCAGTTTTGCAGTTCAAGTCAGGAAGGTGGCAATGTGAACTATCTCTTTGAATATTCCAGTTCACCTGTCTCACTTTAAGTCCTCTACCTCTTGTGCTCTATCTGTTTAAGGGATTGGTCTGCTTTCTGTTGTCTTAAAGAGAGAATGCTGTGCAGAGTTGCTCAGTTTTTTATTCTTGCTGCAGCTGCCACATCACACTACTGTCGTGGTGGCAATCATTCTTGGGTGAGTGTGATAGAGAGACAGATAGGCATTACCACCAGCCCAGCCTCTGTGCTGAAAGGCTGCACGTGGTGGATTCAAGCTGATGGAGCTATTTGCTGCTTTGTTATTGTTGGGAGGGGTGAACCCAGAGCCTTGTATGTGCTAAGCACATGTTCTACCACTCAGCTCCACCTCCAACCTGCTCTGTTGGTTTTTAAATTTGCTATTAGATATCTCTCTTTTATCTTGGATAATAACTCAGGTAGGTCTCTTGTTTTTTACAAGTGCCTGAGAAATACTATCAGACAATCTCATTCTTAGCTATTAAAAGTCTCACCTAATCTGAATTAGAATTGCAGTTTCTTATTCAATTTAGCATATTTCCATGTAGAAGCCTAAAGTGGCGTTTCAGAATCCTGAAGTCCTTCCTCCTATAACTTTCAGTGGGAAAGAAGGAAGGAAAGAGCAGCAAACACATAGATCTCCGCCAGCTCTCTGGGTACCTGAGAGATATCTCACCCTCTCCTAGAAAGCAGGGACAGGATGCTGTGCCAGGGTCACAGTCCTGGTTTGGGATGCAGTACCAGGATGAACAGTCTGCGCTCTCTCTCTCTCTCTCTCTCTCTCTCTCTCTCTCTCTCTCTGTCTCTGAGTACAAGCTGCAATCAGTTACCTTTATTTTCCTCAGCCACATTTCTGAGGTTGGAAAACCACTTTGCTATGTTAGGTTGACCCTGAAGCAACCTGGAGCTTCTTGCCTGAAGTTGTTGTGCCATTGTAAACCCTGAAAGAATCCAGTTGGTGCAAAGGTAAAGTGTGGGTGCTTGTGCCAAGTGTCACAGTCAGGTCTGCTTACCTCATAGCCTTTACAGGCTGGGCCTCAGTGAGATCTCTGACACTGAATATGAGAGGGTTTTCTGCACCGGCTTTCCAGTTCTTGGACACCAGCTGGGTATTAAGGAGCCCGGTTCACTTCAGACATTAGCTGTCCTGTAATTGTTAGCAGTTAATGTGGACCACACATGGGACAGCTTAAGATCAGGCCCCTAAGGCTGCTCCCATCTCAGACATGAGTTGGAAGTCCCAGCAACAACCTGTACTTCAGATTAACTAGCTGAGCTATGAGGGTTCCCACGATGCTCTTTACAGTGTGCTAGAATGACTCAGAGAACTAAGAGAAAGAAAAAAATTCACTCCTATTTCCTGCTCTTTTAAAGAGGAAAATGTGGGAACAGTCAAATGGAAGAAATATACAAGGCAGGAACTATGGGGTGCAGAGTAGGAATGCAGAACTTACAGGCCCTCTGTACACTTGGCACCCTCCTGGCACTTGGACATACACATCAATTCTACAGCTCCCTGAACCTCCTAGTGAGCGCTGTTTTTACCCAAACTCCATCCTCCTGCCCCTCCTTTGTGGCAGAGGCAGGGCTGACAGTTCCCACTCTCTAATCCCAGGTCAGTCCTTCCTAGCTAGCCCCACACTGAGGCTTTCCAGGGTCCTCACTTCATCAGTACAGACCTGTACAGTTAGTAACTGTCACACACAGGGTGGCTGAACCCATGGCTTGTGGGGCAGCACTATTTGTATTCCAAAATTATCTTTGCCCAGGAGGGGGCGGCTTTGGTTCTCTGCATGGGGTAACTTCCCCTGCTTGAAGAGGAGGCAATCTCATCAGGGTGTGACTTGCAAGGCTCAGCTTTTCTTGGAATCTGACATGTTATCAATTTGAAAACTTCTAAGGCATTGCTCCAGGGCAGTGTGCAGTTGGACAAAAGCTAATGTTTGAGAGACTTTGAACATCACTGTAGGTGCTCCTATCCTGGTGTCCTTGGCCTGTTTTTTATTTGTTTTGTTTTGTTTTTTGGTATTGGGGATTGATCCCAGGACTTTTGGCTTGCCAGGCAAGTGCTAAGAGCCTCTAAGCTATCTGCCCAGCCTGGTGTCCTCAGTCTAGAGGAAAGCCTGGTAAATGTGGGGCTAATAAACCTTGCAGGACAGGTGCCCTATAGAATTAGCAGGCCCACTGAGCCCCATCTCTGCCTCAGAGTTTTGAGGAAATAAGGGAAACAAACAGAAAAAATTGGGTTTGTTTGTGTCCCCTCTACCTATCTTTATCTCTTCTGTCCTAATACAGGTCCTTCCTGTCATTTCCTAGGTCACTGTCATTGCCAAATGTGGTTGAAGCAGGTTTGTTGCCACCACATACGGGTCCCAGATGACACATAAGAGGAGAACACAGATGTCTGATGTCCCAGAGCTGGAAGTGATATCATCATTTAATCACATGGCATGGTTAAGACTTTAACTAGTCTGTCCTTGGCAGAAGATTAGGAGATATGGTCCCTTTGGGCAGCATGTACCTGGGAATCCTGTTTACTAAGGAGGTGTGTGAGGAACTCTTTGTGGCTCACCAGGCTGGCACTCCCCTGCTGCCTTCTTCCCACTGTGGAATGTGCTCACCTTGCAAGGAAGACAGCCTGGGTCCTGTCACAGAATCCAGAGTTGAGAAGCTCTACTTGGTGTCCAGTTCCCCTCTTTTGTTCCAGATCTGACACTCAGACTCAGCCGCTTATGAGCTAAACTTCAAATTCTCTTTCTTCCCCATCAGTAATAAACTATGGAGGAGCAAGAGTAGCACAAACAGAATAAAGCATCCTATTCAGAAAAGAGAAACTTGAGGATACGCGTGGCATCACCGAAACACATCTGGCAATACCTCCCGTTAGGCAGGAGTAGCAGGGATCCTGAGTCACCCACTGGTTACTCCTAGGGTGCTGCTTTGGCATACAGTAAATCTACTTCTCCTTAAACCTTGGCCCTATGAGCCATTATTTGCTGTTCATTGCTGCCTTTGTTACTTTTCTTGTTACTGAGACAAATATCTCAAACACCCAAAGTTAAAGGAGGAAAAGTTTATTTTTTCACAGTGTATAGAGGTTTCAGTCCCTAATCAACTGGGCTGTAAGGCGGGATGGCATATGGCAGAGGGGGAATAGTTCATGGAGGCAGAAGACAGCAAAAGCAACAAGAGGAGGAGAGACAAACCTCTTTCTGTCCCTTACATGCATACTGCCTGCCCTAGGGCAGGCACAACACTCACACCCTTAATCCCAGCATTGGACCATGAATGAATCACAAACTCTAAATTCAGCCCCCTCTGAAAAGCCAGCCCCCCATAACCACACGAGGCTATGGCAGAGGACATGCAGACACAAACCATAACAGTCATCCCGTATAATTACGTTGAGGAGGTGAGTTGGACACTGTGGTCTCCACAGATCTGTTCTACATCTGGGGAAAAAAAAAACAACTTTCTTTTTACTTTGTTGAAATTGTTTCTGCTTTCTTACTGTTTGGAACTGCGCTCTCAGTTCTTCTCTGGACATGACTGTTAAGCTGCTTTATGTCTGTGTTTTCTCCTTTGAATGCCACTCACATTGAGCTCCTCTAGAACAGCAGGCTTGGGTGGAAGGCCTCCTCTTCTCTCTGGGTTTTGTTTGGGAGCTCTTGATTGGAGGCAGTGGCAGGTTAATGCAAGACCTTTGAGCCACAGTTGCCTCATGCACTGTGGTTTTCAGATTTGGAAACACTGGGCTGTTTCAACCGTGGCAGATCCTAAAGCACTAGATACTCTTTCCTTTTCTATCTTCTTGCAAATTGCTCAGTTCTTCCTTAAGTTTACCTGTTTTATGCAATAGGCCACTAAATGCAATAAATAGTGGCCATTTCTTCTCTGGCCTTCACTAAAACTAGTCTGCCTTCCAAACCATCTATTTTCCTGACTGAAATATCTGTATCTCACTGTCTAGAGTAACAACTTTTTGGTATAGTTGCATCCTGCTTAACATGACTGCTGTCTGCATTAGAGTAAATCCAGGTACTAAAATAAAGACAGTAGACAGCGTAGAAAACTTGTCTCACTGGAGCACAATGAGTGACCTCACTTGGGTGAGGGCAGGGCAGCTTCAGTCTTCACGTTCATTGAGAGATGTAGGGTAAATGCAAGTCACTGCTCCTCCCACCCAACGCAAGGGTTCTCAATTTTTTGAGGGGGAAGGGTGTCACAGAACCACTATACTTGGAAAGTCATTAGGAACCTTAAAAGACTTCCCTTTACACCCCCTGAAAAATAAAAGTAAATTTTATTGAGTCATTCAAAAAAAAAACAATGAATCCAATTAAGTTAACTGAACCAAATATTTATGAAAAGTTTCAAAATCATGATGAAGAGAGGCATGATGGTATATGTCTGGAATCTCAGCACTCTAGGAGGCTGGAGCAGGAAAATCATGAGTTACAGCCCAGCATGGGCAACTTAAGGACTTAGTGAGATAACCATGTCTTAAAAATGAGAATGCAGCTGGGGCTGTAGCTCAGCGTGGAGGTCCTGGGTTTGGTCCCCAGGACCAAGATGATGATGGTGATAGACGTTGCTGTACATAGCCACAAGTCCCTTCAACTGCTAGCTAGTTGAGAGTTGCACTCCCACACCTGCTTTTGTGTTCCACCTACATGACCTCACATTTCATGTAGCCACTGGAAAAATGCCATTGAGACTTTTTGAAAGCAGAAAGTGAAAAGGCATATTTGTTTTAGCATGAAAGTAGTTTTGATCTGTGGCTTTGCAGAAAAGATTGCCAATTCCCAGAGTCTCAAGAGCACACCACCACACCTTGGGATATTGTTCACAATAACTATAGTAAAGCTTTGTCACTCTCATGGCCAGGTACCAAATGGCTGGAAAGGGGAAGGGAGAGCAAAGGATGCAGCACAGGCTGGGGATATAGCTTAGTAGCATAAACACTTGCCTGGCAAGCACAGGTCCTGAGTTTGAGGCCCAGTAAATAAAAAAAAAAAAAAAAAATGATACAGCATGTGTTACTTTCCACTGTCCCCAGAGGGGCCCAGAAGTCACAAGGCTACATCCAAACACAAGGGACGTAGAAAGGAAGTGAAGCCCAGCTGGCATGAGAAGGCCTACAGAGCTGACAAAGTAGAAGAAAGGAAGAAAGATTTAGAAGAAATTAGCAATTTCTATCAGAAGCCACATGCTGCTCATAGAGCCACTGTACTTGCCACTATTACTTCAGCTCTCCTAGTCCTGGAGCCACACCTTCCCAGAGGAAGAGACCGGTCAGACTGTCTGCATTCCCATTGTGTGTGCTGCCCTGGGTATACTGGGCTTTGTCACTGCTGGCCTAGCAGTTAAGGTAACAGATTAAAGTAGAGTCAGGGCAGGTGAAAGTAGGCTGTTGATGACATTTTCTATCACCAAATATTCTGCATAGCTAGGATATTACCACATTGGGGTTCACAATGAAATCTTCAGTTTTTAAAAGTTGTAGAATTTCATATTCCACAGCATAGAAATGGAAAGCAAAAACTAGACTTCTATAATGAGGATCTGTTAACCAAAAGAGTAGAAATTTTACTGTGCTTGAAATTTTACTTACTTGAAAACGAAGAAGGGGAACAGTTATGGTTTGCGTCTAGAGCCTGCCCCCACCCAAGCCTCATGTGGTCGTAGGGTTTTTTCAGAGGTGGCTGAATCTAGAATGTGTGGCTGGTTTGTAGTGCAATGCTGGGATTAAGGGTGCTAGGATTAAGGGTGGATGGTTGCTGTTTCACTTGGCACCATCCTAATCCCAGGAGCCTCGCTACAGTTTAAGGAACAGAAAGAGGCTTGTCTCACTCTCCTTGTTGCTTCCGCTGTTTTCTGTTGCCCTCCGCCATGTGCTACACTGTCTCAGAGCCAGCTAATTCTGGACTGAAAGCTCTACAAACTGTGGACTAAATAAGCTTTCTCCCTTTAACTTTAGTGCCAAGTGTTTTTTCTCAGCAACAAGTAACTATGACAAGCGCTTCCATAAAATCTTATTTTAAAGAATCTCACAAACTAGCAGTACTTAATATATTCAGCTTTCTGGTCTCAACTAATTTTTCAGTTTTCTATATCTGACTTGTATTCTTCATACTGTGTTTCTTGTTCATGATGATCTACCTTTTCCTTTTCCTCAATACTCTTTTTTTTTCCATTTTGTAGCTTTTTTTTTTTTACTATGCATTATTTTGAGCTTTGTCCTTGCAGAGATGTACAGATGTATCATGTCAGTATAGCTGTTGAGCAGTCCATTCTATAGGGGTACCATATTGCATTAGTAAACATTCAGCTTCCTATAAAGTTGGCTATTAGCACCACCCTTATGCACATCTTCCCTTGCATGTGTCCGAGATGCCTAAGGACAATTTCTGGAAGTGAAAATTTAGTTAAAAAACCTTTACTCTAGAAAATATATGTATCATATACATATATAATTTGGGGATCTACATTTTAGATTTGTTATTTAAAAATGGACTTAGCGGGGCTTGGGAGGTGGCTCAATGGAATAAGCACTTCCCTGGCAAGCACAAGGGCCTGAGTTCAGTCCCTGGTTCCACAATAAATAAATACATAAAAAATAGAAATGGACTTAGCACCAGGCATGGTGTGTTCCTGCCACAACATGCCAGCCTTGCTACAGGTCCAAACCATGGGCCATCTGATGCTTAAAGCTGAAAATTGTCAACCAGCAGAAATCCCTCTTCACAAGAACTGGTGTCCAGCAGTTCGTTCTGCTGACACTAAACTAATGCCGCTGCCCTTCTATTTACAGTGGCCTATTCCTACAGTTACTCTTCTTTATATATCAGCGTCAGATTGTCAGGCCTGTAACAATCTGTTAAAATTCATTTTGGATTTTGGCACAGATAATGTATGGGTAAATAGGTACAATAATGTTCAGCAAGTTGACATCTTCCATTTATGAAAACCACTATAGCACTGTGTTTATTCAGGTCTAGTTTTATAGCCTTTGTTACATAAAGTTTTATCGTTTTCCACATAAAAATCTTGCATTATTTTTGTTTTGATGTGCCTAGGTAATTTATAGTTTTGCAGCTATTGTGAGCACCTATTCTTCTCAGTGCTCAGCTCATTTCTGTGGCATAACTGTGCTTGTGGTTACATTTATCCACTTCCACAGGAAAGGTTGGCTCTTTTCTCTTTGTGGCAGCACCGACTCCTTCACGCTGTACCTGTCCTTCCCGCTACTGCACCCCAGGACCCTCCCATAGGCCCTGATAACTTAGGTTGCTCCTTTACTGTGTTTGGTTCTACTCAGTATATTTTGTTCTATAGTGGCAAACAAGTGTTAGTGAGGTAGAATTCTGAACAAGGAACCATTCAAGTAAGTGGACAAAAAGGAAGCTTGGGCAGCCCTGCTGTCACTCTGTGTTCCATGGTTCCACGCAGGTCTTGTTTGGCAGAAAGCTTTCCACTGCTAAGTGGCTGTCAGCTGAGTCTAGGGACAATCACTCTGCCAAGCAGAAAGCATTTGGAAGCCCACTGATTAGCACATCCTCTCTCCACCAACCTCCATTCCTACTCTTGGGGGGGGGGGGAGAAGAATGAATAATTCATTCTTTGAAGCCGGGTGTGGGGGTCAGGGAGATGGCTCAGTGGAATAAGTGCTTCCCTGGCAAATGCAAGGGTCTGAGTTCAATCCCCAGTTCTGCAAAAAAAAAAAAAAAGAAGAAGAAGAAGCAGCCAAGTATGATGCTGGTCCTGAGTTCACGATGGGCCTCAGGAAAGAGAACTGGTCCTGAGGAGGCCGGGGCCAAGCGCCAGGCTCTGGGGTTGTCCTTTAGTAAGGTGATTCAGCTCAGCATCAACCCTTAGCCCTGGGCAGCCCCACCTCCAGGTGCCAGGAGTTGAAGTCACGGCCCTTCTCTCTGGCCTCCCGTGCACACTTCTGCAGGTCCCTGAGGTCAGACCGTGCACTCCAGTAGCCCTGTGCAGACAGCAGGTGTGAGGGGCTCTGGGAAGGGCCTCTTGTGCTGCAGGTCACAGTGGAAGCCAAGCCCCGGTTCTGCGCACCCTCCTTTGGTTCTACCTGGTGTTCCCAGCCCCTTCCTGTCCTCTAGGGTACAGATGACTCACTGTGGCCCCTCCCTATGCTTTTCAGGCCCGTGCTCCTCTGCTAGGCTTGCCATGTTCCCTGGGAGCAGTGGTTTCACGTGCCCTATGGTCTTGCTGGGCCCCGTATAGACTTTACCAATCCTGTTACTGGTTTATTTTCTTCCAAGAATATAATTTTTTCTATTTCTGCGACTTAAATAAAGCAAAACTCAAAACTTTTGCTATCTGCTGCATGCAGAGATACTGATTCATGTTAAACTATTTGCATTTTTCTACTCAGTTTATATTTTTCATTCTATTTTTTGGTGCCAGCAAAGTACATTATTTATATTTAGATGTGCAAACTTTACCATTAATTTTTATCAAGTTACCACTTTACTCCCAACCTTACCTGCTGTTGCCCCACTTTCCAGATGAAGAAACCGAGTTGGCAGATGAGTAACTGGTTCACGCCCTCTGGCAAGCAAGGCCAGGGCCCTGGTCCCGTGGGGCTGGTGTGGGCTCTGGGCCACCAGTGTCGCTCACCCTGGGATCTCAGATGGGCAGCTTCAGGATGTTGTTTTAATATGTGCCAAAATTTAAAGCTGGAGCATCACAAAATAAAAAGCAGATTTCTGCTTTTCTTGAAATCTATGCAAGTTTGGTGGCCTGTGTCCCTGCATCTGGGTCAAGGCTCATTTGTTTTGGGGCAGGGTCTGTGCTCCTTAGCTCCCAGGGTCCCCATCGCCCCCTCCCCAGCCCCACCCTGTGAGCAGATGTTTAAGTCCACATCCTGCGTTCTCCTCATCCTGGCCTCTGGGCTTTGGCGTTCCACAGGCAGCAATGAGTGTAGGAGTCTGCCTGCCACTCCATGTCACCTTGTCCCTTCATTGTGCCCAGCTGTGCCCTCACAGGAGGCAACAGTGCAGAGTACTCACGTCCAGCCCTTGGGGCTTCTCCCAAAGACCTGGGCTGGCAGGAAGCAAGCCTTCACCTATTCCTGCCCTGTGTCTGTGAAACAGTGTAGTGCAGGCCTAGCTGCCTGCTGGGTTGAGTCAGGGAGGAGACAGGGGTGTGAGAGACCAATCATAGTTATGGTAAAATCAACATTGACCATGTACCAAAACTCTACTGTATACCACACATTGTTCTGGACCCATACATGTTCCACAGAGAGTTTATACAAGGGAATCTCCCAACAGATTTCCTCCCAACAGCTAAGTTTGGTGGTACACCCCTGCAATCCCAGTACTTGGGTGACTGAGGCAGTAGAATCATCATGAGTTCAAAGCCACCCTCATCCACATAGTGAGATCTTCTAAAAAAAAAAAAAAAATTTTCCGACATTTTCACTTAATACATTCAGATATTATTCTCCATACGCTTTTGATCATATGCCTTATCATGTAAAAATCATTTCAACATTATCCCTGCTCTCCATTCTAATGTAAAATATAAAATATACACACAATATTTAAGAGGTGAGATTAAAATGCATGAAATTCCTATGTATTTTCATAATTTATATTTTAGTAGAAAAACTATTTTTGTACTTATTTTTAAAGAATAATATGATAAAGGCCATCCAAATAGCTCAGTGGATTAAAGTGCCTGCAAGCAGGCACAGGGGCCAGAGGTTCGATCCCTGGGCCTGTTGTGCCAGCCTAATCCCCGGGCATGGTGGCAAATGCCTGTAATCCCAGCTTTTGGGAGGCTGTAAACAGACAGATCACTACAAGTCCAATCTAATAGTGAGACCCTGAACACCCAGTAGACCCTCCCCTTAAAAAATAAAAGGAATATGGTAAAAAAGAACATGATTTAAAATGTAAATAATTTTGAGGAAGTTAAAAATTTATGGCTCAAAAATTTTATTCAAGACTAAACTGATTTGGTAGAGATACTTGAGTTTTGTTGCATTTGTTTCCTTTTGATTTTTGAGACTGGGTCTCAACTGTGTAGTCCAGGCTGGCCTTGAATACACTATGTAGTTCAGGCTAGTCTCTCTACAGATCTTCTGCCTTGGCCTCCTCAATGCAGGCCACCACATTTGACTCTGTAATATCACATTTTAACTATTGTTTTTGTTTTGCCATAAAAAGAGTGCTTCACAGGCAACATAGTAGGTACTACAATACCTAGCTAGATATGAAAGAGTGGAGAAACATAATTTCTCCTACATGTAGACTTTCAAAAGTACATTTCAACCAAATATACAGTATTTCCTCTGGAACCCCACTTCATCAAGTTGATCCCCCTTCCGTGTTCTTACACCATTCTTAGGGATTTGTGGACCTGAGGATTAAACATGTTGGGCTGGGAAAACTCAGAGATGGTCTGTGGATCACCTAACGTCATGGCCTCTTTAACACAGATTTTTGTTCAAAGTAGCCATTGCTATGTGCTTTTGTCTTCTGCTGTGCAACTTATCATTTTGGGGTGAAATGTTTACAGTCAAAGTACTGATGCTCAAGATGACAGGAATCAAATTTACTCGAAAGTGGAGGGGCCAAGGTGACACAAGTAGTGGGAAGGGGACTTGCTTTCCTTCAAGCTTCTTCCGGGGTTGGTGTGTGCGCATGCACACTAGATGGAACCCTGGCCACCCTTGCGCCAAGCCGACCGTATTCTGCCTCTGAGCTGCACCCTCAGTCCCTCCGAAGCTTCTCAGTAAGAGAAACAGGCAGCTGGGAATTATCTTTAGGAGAGTCGTACCCTGGAGTACACACAGCCCTGGAAGACTCCATCCTTTGTGTGCTGTAGGGTGAAGGAGAATGAGACCTGCTAGAGCAGGTAGGTACATGTGGCCCTCTGGTGTTCTTTTTCTCTCTTTCTTTTTGTAGTTGTGATCTCCTCTAGCATCTATAATTTTGTCTCCATTTTGCTATTTAAAGGGACTCTAAAAATAGATTTTCTGATTCTAAGATTGTATGTATGAAGAAATTTCAACTAAATAAATTTATTATTATTATTATTATTTGTTTTTTATAAAACAGCTTAGAGATAAAAGAAGATCAGTCCCCCAAGGGCCATCATCATCCTACTTGCATAGAGAATTGATTTGACAGACTTATAATTTGATTTGCTGTTCCTAAGGGGGACAAATTTGATTTGCTCCTAAGGGGGAGTGATTTAATTTTAATTATGCAATATTTTTCCTCAGTATTAGCACTTTCATGGAAAATGTTAAAGAAAATGTTGATGCTTTCTTTAGAGCTAATGACATAGAAGTTTGCTTATAATTATTTAACAATTAGGTTTTGCAATTGAGAATACATTAGAAGATAATTATTTATTTTTATTGCAGTCTGTTGTGCTACAACAAAAGGCCATTAAACTTAAAAAGCTAATGAGAATTTTGTAATTCTCTTATGTATACTGAAAAGGCAATTTCCATATTTTATATGAAGATAAAGTCAAATTCGCCTTTGACTTTGATGTGAATACTAAGTATGGACTAGAAAAAAATCATGCCCAAAACTTAGTGATCTAAGACAGTAAGTGGATAATTGTCCATGTGTCCTGTGGAATAGGAAATTAAGAAATAAGGGTCAAATTGGTTTTGAATCAAGTTCTGTTCTGAGGTTGCAGTTTAAATGGTTGTGGCTGGGCTCATCTTGCTGCCTGCTTAGATGTCTGATGCTTGGTTTGTGAAGACTGTAACAGTTGAAACAGCTGTGGCTTCTTCTGCATCTCTTGTCTGTCTACATGGAAGTCTCAGGGTATAACTTTATAGAACCTCCAGGTCCAAAGTTACTAACCCAGGAGACTCAGAAAAAGCCCTATCATGTCTTTTTATTAGTTAGAAATGAGTTTGTAGAACTGGCCTGTGTTCAAAGAAAAGTAACTGATTTGAGAATCTTCTTTTTAAGAAAAAATAGTATAAAAGAAAAACAACTCATCAACATATTTTTTAAACTTCACTATGAAACACAGCAGTACCTGACCATTCACCACTTTGCACTTGTCTATCCCCTTCCTTTCTTCATAGTTTTTTTCTTTTCAATGCTGGGGATTGAGCCCAGAGTCTTCACACTGAGCTATATCCCCACCCCTTTCAAAATGTTTTTTTATTTTTGAGGCAGAGTCCTGCACAGTCACTGTATCAGACAAGAAAGGCTCAAACTTGCAATCCTCCTATCTCAGCCTCCCAAAGTACTGGGATTACAAGCTTGCACCACCATGTTGGGATTCTGGGGCCAGCATGACATGCAGTACCTGGCATAGAACCCAGGTCCTTGTGCTTGCCAGGGAAATTCTTAGACTGCTAAGCAATCTCTCCAGCTCAGTCTTTTCTTATGCACCTTCCTTGTCCTTATTCTATTTGATGCCCTGTGGTAGGCCCAAGATTCTTTAAAAACCCACTCTAATTCTCTGATTTAAAGCCTTCCATGTTGATTATTGTCCATATACTTGCCCTCCTGATATGGTTTTCATCAGAATCAGCAGGTGCATATCTTGTTTAAAAATATGGATGGTTCATAACCCTTCACAGAATAGCAGAATTAAATTTCTGGTGTGTGGGACCCAAGAATCTGCAAGTTTACAAGTAGCAACCTTTAGAAAAGTTGATTGTTATATACATGAAAGTGAGAACCTCATCTCAGTATTCAATAGCATGCAGAAACAATTCTCAGAGATGTCATGTTATACTATGGAACAAGTGGTTTGTTGATAGTGATATTGAAGTACTGGAATTCAAGTGCATCCACAGTAGTTATGTGTTATCACTTTGCTAGTCTGCATTCTTCCTTGCAAGAGTGGGAAGGAAATTCCTTAGAATATGAAGGATTTCATGTACGGTGGGTTCCCAGTATTAATGGGGTTAGATGTGTGAATCTCCAAGGAACCTGGGTGCCATGCAATCTGATTGGAGCTGGTCCAACCTTTGCTCCAGTGCCCTTGCTCCTTCACTATTTCTTGTTCTTAAGTAGTCTTATTTCCTTTCCTCCTCTTCCTCTCCTTTCTTCTCCCCTCCTCTTTCTTTTCTTTTGAATTGCTTCTCCAGGCTCACCTTCTCTTGAACATCTTCCCTTGGAACCCTAACCCTTAGCTATTTTTCTCTATTGTGTGCATCATGTGACATTGTAATTTATATGGCTCATATCAGTATTTTATGTTATATTTAGCATCTTATATTATAAGTTATTCATTCATTACTGAGTCACTCAGGTCTCCCTCCTTTAGTGTACACTAAAGGTGTGAAGGACTTGAGGAAACTACAGAAGATAGTTCTGTACCATGGAGCTGGAGGAAATGAATTCTGCTTTCCTCCCAATGCCTACAGGTTCAAGAAAGAAGCTATTTTATTTAACCTCAGGAAAAAATAACAGATATAGGAGTGGATTCCATATAACAACTTTGACCTTCAGTGGAGTTCAGTCATCTGTTTCTGATGATGCCCAGGTGGACAGCTGTAGGGATAAATGTCCAAACATTTCTCTCCTCACTTCCTATGAAGTTTGCTAATGTTTATCACTGGCTGAAACTAGCTGCAAGCCAGCGATCCAGAGAACCCACTGCTGCTTGGGGGAAGAGGCACCATCCAGTCATAGAGTTGGACAGTGGAGTTAGAGTGGCACAGCGAGCAACTTGGGAAAGCCAGATCTATATTAACACCTACTCTTTGTCTTCCTCATGATTCTGATGTGCAGTGAATATAGTACTTGTACAATAACTACTATATTCATTCTTTTTTTTTTGAGTATCTGAAGTTTTTAATCTTTCTTTATAGGTTATTAGATCACTTTTGATTAAGAAAACTGTTGAAAGTTACTAACTGCCACATGTGAATGCCAAGTATGGTGGCACATGTCAGTTTTCTACAGAGTCCTGCTTTGTAGGATGTCTGAATGCACTGCTGGGGTCTCTTGCTGGAATCATTTGTGGCAGATTTCGGTGCACAGGTTGCTTTTCCCCATATTTCTTTGTAAACTCTTCAGCATTCTTACAGAAATTTTTTACAGTCCTTAGAGTATTCTTCAGCTAGGTCAGCTGGGAGCAGGTGCTCAGGCTAGGGGTCATTCACCAGTGCTATGAGGGACTGGATTACTTGGTCAGTCTTGGTCATTGGCTTCCAGTTCTCAGCACTAATTACTGGCAGGCAAACTTGCCCTTTCTCATCAGTGTTTGGAGAATAGATCTTTGTTTTAAATGTGATTTTCAGTCATTTGAATGGATACTCTGAAGGAGAGTTGATTTCAATTCTAAAGGCCTCCTTATCATATGGAACGTTGTCTAGAACAATATGCCCCTTGATGGAAAAAAAAAAAGGTTTAAATTAGCTTCATCAACCTGGATGTTACAGAAGTTTTTCATTCCACATGTATGAATCTCTTTAAGCTCCTTCATCAGCCTCCAGCTGGCTGCCATCTTGGATCTTGTACTGCTGCTTTCTAAGCTGTATTCATTCTTTCATGTCATTATGTAGTACTCTCATTTTCCCAGAATACTTGACAAGTGACAAAAGGCTTTCTCAGTGGACCAGGGAGATAACTGAGTGGCTTAAGCGCTGGCCTGGCAAGCCCAAGGCCCTGAGTCTAATCCTTGGTATGAAAAAAAGCTTTCCCTGAGTTAACATTTTGTGTTTTCTGCACATAAACTCCTGTGTTGCCTTAATTGTTAGGCCCAGCTCCCTTGAGAAAGTGCAGATAGAGCTATAATTTGAATATCCTAAGTAACCACCAAAATATAAACTCTAGAGATGGTGACCATAATGAAAGGCATGCTTAGTGACACTAGAACAGATACAGATTCTTAAAAATGAAAATGAGGAAAACCATGAATGCCCAAAATAAAAAAGAAATGGAATCCATGAAACAGGTACAAACAGATATATGGGAGATTAAAAATTCTATTAAAGTATATGTATCAGAATGAGCTAATGTGAGGACAAAATATCATGTATAGAAAACAAAATTGTGGTTATCATGAAAAGGAAGATTTCTTGGGCTGGCCAGACAGCTCAGCAGACTAAAGTGCCTGCTTAGGCAGAATGCAACAGCCAGGGTTTGATCCCTTGAGTGCCATGGGGTGTGTTGAGACAATGACTGAGACTGGGAGATTACCAAAGGCAAACTTAGGGGGCAGTAAGGTGGACCAATTAAAAAACCAGCCACTTGGGCCCTCTAAAGTGGTAACAATGGATGTAGCAAAGTAGAGGAACAAAGTTCATCTGGTGGCACACGCCTGTACTGCCAACACTTGGGAGTCTGAAAGCAGAAGGACCACTCTGAGTCTGATCTACATAGTGAGACCCTGTAGATCCTTATAGACCCTATCCTAAATACATAAAAAAGAAAGATTTCTTAAAAATAGCAAGAGACCACAAAAATGAATCTGACAGGTACTAGTGATGCAAAGAAAAATGTAAGATTGATTAGATTCACTGAAAAAGCAGGAGATAGCTCAAATGACATAAAAAAAAAAACTGGTTCACAGAAGGTATGACAGAAAACTTCTCAAGGAGTGAAAAATAATATGACATAGAAATGAGTGAAGCATATAGATCTCCACCTAGCAATGATAAAAAAAAAAATCTACACCAAGGCATATAATAGTTAAGATTTAAGAAATTCAATACATAAACTGGGTGTAGTGGCACACACCTATAATCCCAGCACTTGGGAAGCTATAAACAGGAGAATCACTATGAGTCTGATCTACTAGTGAGACCCTGAACACCCTGTAGACCATTCCCTAAAATACAGAAAGAAAGAAAAAGAAAAGAAATTCAATGCATAAACAGAATATTAAAACTATTAGAGAAAAGAAACAAATTCTTTATGAAAAAAAGGCCATCAAAATGGCAGATTTCTCAACACAAACCCTCAAGTCAAGGAGATCTTGGAATGAAATATATCAAGCGCTAAAAGAAAACAACCTGCAGCCCAAATTGGTGTATTGCATGAAACTATCTTTCAAAACTGATGGAGAACTGAAATACTTCCATAACAAAAAAAAAAAAGCATCTGAGGAGGATCAATTTGGGGCCTTTTGGCTGAAATCAAGTGAAGAACATCTGAAGAAATTTGTAAATACCAAACCAGTGCTCCAGAATGTTTTGAAGGATATTGTAGAAAGAGATAACAAGAACTACAAATCCATGAACTCCAACAGAAGGAATCCATAGACAGGGCAATCAGTTAAGTAGCAGGTACATAAAACCAGCAACAGGAAAATAACATGACAAAGGTAAGTCAATGTATCAATTATAACCACCAATGTTAATAATCTCAGCTCACCAATATAAAGAAACAGACTTGCAGAATGGTTCAAAAGCAAGATCCAACAATATACTGCATACAAAAACCACATTTAATTGAAAAAGAAATTCATAAACTGAAAGTCAAAGGATTGAAAACAAAAGTGAACTTCAAGTCAAGACTGATTAAGAAAGACAGAGAAGATTATTGCATCCATGTAAAGGGAACAATCCAAGAAGAAGATATACCAATCATGAATATATTGAATATATATATACACTAAATACCAGTGCATGCAACTGTATAAAACAAATATTAAGAGTCATGAAAAATCAAAAACTGGGCCAGCAAGATAGCTCAGTGGACTAAGTGCCTGCTTTGGCAAGTGCAGGGACCAGGGTTTGATCCCTAGCACCACATACCTTGCTGGCTCCACCCCCAGGGCATGCTGAGTCCGAGACCTAGACTGGGCATGATGGTGTATGCCTGTAATCCCAGCACTCAGGAGGTTGAAAACAGGAGGCTCACTATGAATCTGAGTTGCATAGTGAGACCCTGTACCAAATACATAAATTTTAAAAAGAAAGAAAAATCAAATAAACATTAATATAGTTGTGATCAAGGACCTCAATACCCCTCTGTCACAAATAAACACATCAACTGGAGAACTACACATAAGACCTTCTCCAAAAGAGATTACATATAGCTCATTAGCTCAAATTCATTTGGAACCAGAATAGACCTAGAATAGCAAAGGCAATTCTAGGCAACAAAGACGAGGCAGAGGCCATCACAATTCCTGACTTGAAATTATACTACAAAGCTACTATGATTAAAAATAGACTCATACTGGCAAAAATACAGACCCAAAGATCAATGTAACAGACTAGAAGATGCAAAAAGAACTTCAACTTGTCCTTGACAAAGGATCCAAATGCCTTCACTTCATTTAATTAATGGAGCTGGAAAAACTGGATTTCTGCATGCCAAAAATTAAAATTGGACCCATATCTCTCACCGTGAACTAAAGTAAGATCAAAATGGATAAAAGTATTAAAACAGAAATACTAAATCTTTTGAAAGATAGAATAGGTAATACTCTTGAAGACTAGTGTACGCCAAGATTTTATGAACAAGCTTTTTCACAATGGGTTTGCTGCAAGAGCATGGGTTTAGTGAAAACCACCACCAAAGTGAACATGGGAAAGGAAAAGATTCACATTAATATCATCGCCCTAGGACATGTGGACTCTGGCAAGTCTACCACTGCTGGCCATCTGATCTACAAATGTGGTAACATTGACAAAGAACGATTGAAAAATTTGAGAAGGAGGCTGCTGAGATGGGGAAGGGTTCCTTCAAGTATGCCTGGGTCTTGAACAAGCTAAAAGCTGAGCATTAGTGTGGTATCACCATTGACTTTTCCCTGTGGAAATTCAAGACCAAAAAGTATTATGTGACCATCACTGATAGCCCTGGACATAGAGACTTCATCAAAAACATGATTATAGGCACATCTCAGGTTGACTGTGCTGTCCTGATTGCTGCTGGTGTTGGCGAATTTGAAGCTGGTATCTCCAAGAATGGGCAGACCTGTGAGCATGCCCTTCTGGCTTATACATGAGTGTGAAATAACTAATTGTTGGTGCTAACAAAATGGATTCCATGGAGCCACCCTACAGCCAGAAGAGATACGAGGAAATTGTTAAAGAAGTCAACACCTACATTAAGAAAATTGGCTACAACCCTGGAACTGTAGCTTTTGTGCCAATTTCTGGTTGGAATGGTGACAACATGCTGGAGCCAAGTGCTAATATGCCTTGGTTCAAAGAATGGAAGGCCACTTGTGAAGATGGCAGTGCCATGAGAGCCACACTGCTTGAAGTTTTGGATTGCATCCTCCCACCCACTCACCTAACTGACAAGCCTTTGCAGTTGCCCCTTCAGGATGTCTACAAAATCGGCGATATTGGCACTGTCCCTATGGGCTGGTGAAGACTGGTGTTCTCAAACCCAACATGGTGGTTACCTTTGCTACAGTCATTGTCACAACTGAAGTCAAGTCTGTTGAAATGCATCATGAAGCTTTGAGTGAAGCTTTCCCTAGGGACAGTGTGGGCTTCAATGTCAAGAATGTGTCTGTCGGGCCGGGTGTGGTGGCGCAGGTCTGTAATCCCAGCACTCGGGAGGCTGAGGCAGAAGGATTGTTGTGAGTTCGAGACCAGCCTGAGCTACAAAGTGAGCTTAAGGCCAGCCTGAACTGCATAGTGAGACCCTGTCTCAAAAA
>PVKA01022377.1:0-14243 GCA_004027165.1 Ctenomys sociabilis
TTTTTTTTTTTTTTTTTTTTTTTTTTGTCTTTTTTGAGACAGGGTCTCACTGTGCAGTTCAGGCTGGCCTTAAGCTCACTTTGTAGCTCAGGCTGGTCTCGAACTCACAACAATCCTCCTGCCTCAGCCTCCCAAGTGCTGGGATTACAGGCATGCGCCACCACGCCCGGCTCTGCATTTTTAATCTATAAGACTCTGCTGTTCTCACACATCACAGCATGTGGGAGGAGGTCTTGTCCCAGCCCCCTGGCAGCATTGCTTCATCAGCTGTTTATGAGGTGCCCTTCACAGATTCTCAGTAGCGGCAGGCTTTGCTCCTGCTGGTTTTGCCACTGAAGAACTGCAGGTGTGATGTAAGAGGGAGGCCCCTTGCCCAAGAGGAGTCTGGATGGTGGCCGCTGCATATAGCTAGATAAAAAGCAAACCAATAAATCGGCAATCCTATCTTACGAAGTAGGACATGGCTGCAGGCCTGTCAATTTTGTCACTAAGGGGAGCAGGGCTTTCTCTTCTACAGAAGCCCCATGATCACAGCCATTAGTCATCTATTCGGGACATACTTGGAAAGTAGAAAAACCTGGTTACCTATTTCTGAGAAATCCCCATGCATGAAGACTGACTGCTGTCATCTGTGAGTTTCTGCCTCATTACAGGGATGGGACAATCACGTGAGGCACACAGAATCCCACCCTGCACCACAAATGTAACAAATAAAGTGAGACTAGGATTGATAGTTAACAGAATGTATGTGCAAAGCTTGTGGTTTGTGAGCTGTCACTTGTGTTATATTAGAGAACAACCATGTTGGCAAGTCTCACTTACTTGGTCAGTGTTCATATTATTATGGGCACTGCTAGCCACTGCATAGGAATAAAAAACTTGGAACAGAGGGACCTTCTCTAGACATTTACAGTCTATCTTGGAAAGATGAGAAACCATGAAAGAGCCAGGAATATTATGAAGGTGCTTGACAAAATGGCAAGTTATACTACACTTAGCAACAAGGCAACTACGGTTGCTTTCGGGGAAAACATTACTAAGGAATTTTTAGTTACTGAGAAATTGTTAGTTGAAGGCTGGGTCAGATTGAGTACTTGTTTTACCTTTTGGGTCAAATATTTGAAGGTTGCATGTATAGTGGAGATACGAAGGATGCATCTCTACATTCACACACCATTCTATACTTGGTGCCATGCAAAAGCTACAACTGCACTATATTTTAATTATCCTATAAAAAATCTATATATTAGGGCCACAGAGATAGCTCAGTTGATTAAGCCCCTGACTAGGCAAGTGCAAGGACTCATGTTAGATCCCTGGGACCACATGCCGTGTTCGCCGTGCCCCCAGGTGCACTGAGTCGGCCACTGAAACTGGGCATGGTGGTGCATACCTATAATCCCAATGCTCAGGAGGCTGAGACAAGAGAATCACTATGAACTAAGAATCTAAGCTGTGTGGTGAGACCCTACACAAAATACATCAAATTTTTAAAAATCCACAAATCTATTGTCTTCAAATTTTCTAAACTTCAGTGTATGCACCAACTTCTTAACTAAAATTTCTGGTTAATAGTGTTCTTTTCCTGATGACTCTTACTTTTTGGTGTGGCTAGTTTTTACATAGGGATACATTCTCTACTGAAAAGGGAATACATTGCATTTTCAGGTAGCTATTTTCCTAAGTCATACAAACTTAGGATAAAATATGGAGAAATGTGAAAAGGAAAATAGCAGAGACATGAATTCCTAGCAGAATGGTCCATGGAATGAGCGACCGGCTGGTAATAGCCTGGAAGGAGCACACCAGCAAGCAAGCTGCAGGCTATGTCTCCATTCTGCACCTGTATTATTTATTCACTGGGCATCTTGGTGCTTTGCAAGAATATCATACATTCTAATAATTGGCCTCAGATTTTAGTGTATGAGTATTGTAGCTTAACACAAGGAGCTGGAAATAGTATAACCCCACATTTAAGGGTTAAAGACTCAAAATATGTGTATGTTTTATATCTCATAACACTGACATTCTTGTTGTTATTAGAAGGTTTAATAGCATTGTGCTAAGGAAAAGTAAGGTGTGATGTTATTATAAAAATTATTATTATCTTGACATTTGATTATAGAACAGTAATAGTAACTCTGTACCGGCTGCCCATTTGGAGTTTGTGCTCAAATTTGAATGGTGCGTTCTAAAAGGTACATATATAGATAAATGCAGATATGATGATTGCAGAAAAAGCAGAAGAAGGGGGCTCTCAAAACCAAACTACTGGGCCAGTGAGATGGCTCAGTGGGCTAAAGCACCTGCTTAGACAACCCGAGGCAAGTGCAGGGACTGTGGTTCGATCCACCCCACCTCCCTCCCCAGGACAGCCTGAGCAGGCCACAAAGTCCAGGCATGGTGGTGCATACCTATAATCCCAGCACTGGGGAGCCTGAGAGCAGGAGGGTCATTATGAGTCTGAGCTGCATAGTGAGACCCTGCAAGAACCAAATACATTTAAAAAAGTACCAAATTAATAACACTTGAGGGAACTGAGTATATTTAGCTTGAAAAAGTAAAACTCATTAAGTAAGATGTAACTTTCCTCAAATATTTGCATTATTCCTTTTCTAAAAATGCAAGATAGTTGCTACAACATTCCAAATTTCAAAATTTATGAGAGACAGAGACAGAAACAGAGAGAGATTGTCACTTAATATAGCAATTTTTTTTTGAAAATGGGATGGACCACTGCAGCAAGTTCTCAGCCATCAGAGAAGATATGGACACACTTTTAACAGTACCCATCATGTTGTACAATAGGTCACCTGAACTTATGCTTCTGATCTAAATGAAGTTGTTTTCCTTTGCTGAACCTCTTCCTAATGCCACCACCCCTGAATCCCCTGGTACCCACCACACAGCTCTCTGAACTCAGGTTTTTAGATTACAAAAGTCAAACTGGGATTACACACTACAGGTCTTTATATGCCCGATAATATTCCCCAGGTCCACCCACATTACGATGACATAAATTCTTTTCATTATTCTTTTTTTTTTTTTTTTTTTTTTTTTTTTTTTTTTTTTTTTTTTTTTTTTTTTTTTTTTGTCTTGTTTTTGAGACAGGGTCTCACTGTGCAGTTCAGGCTGGCCTCAAACTCACTTTGTAGCTCAGGCTGGTCTCGAACTCACAACAATCCTCCTGCCTCAGCCTCCCGGGTGCTGGGATTACAGGCACGCGCCACCACGCCCGGCCTCATTATTCTTTATGTACAGAATTTTCATTTTTTAGTGTATTTAGTACAGGGTCTACAGGGTCTCGTCACATAGGTCGAACTCTTAGCCATCCTCCAGTTTTCAGCCTCCCAAGGGCCAAGTGCTGCCACGCTCAGTCTCAGTCATTATATTAATATGCTGAGCTGTGAAAGGCTCAAGTCAACCACTTCGGAAATTGCTGGTCATGCAGATAACCCACTACTATTATGGACTCTGGACTATATTGAATTACTTTCTTAATTCATGCACCTACAATATTTGAATGGCAATGGAACACCCATCTCTGACAAAACTAAACAAAAAAGGGGGATACAAATGAAAGTCCACTTTGTAGTGAAAAAAAATATGTGTATATCTGCATATACATATAGTTAGGATAGATATATTACTTTCTCTTAGTTCAATGAGAAGAAAGTTTTCAATAGTGTTTAGATAAGACATCACGTCTGCAGCTTGAAATATGAATAACTACAAAGACAACGATATGCAATGTATTAATTATTGTAACTGTCCTACTAACCTGTTCTGAAACTATCTCACTGCTACTTCTTCCTCAATAAAATTAATATAAAAGAACCTCACTGTTTCCCCTAGGGCTTCACTTTGGTGGCAGCCCTGCTCTCAACCATGATGTTAGCCTAAGAGATCATGGCTAACAAAATACCAGGTAATCTCTTCTGTGAACTCAAAGTAAACTATAAATGTTAATAAAGTGTGTTCTATTGCCCCAATGTGATAAAATAAAAAATATTAAAAATACATGATCAGGGAATTCTTCACAGACCAAGTGATAATTTCACACAGAGAACTTAATTGGCCCAGGGTTTCATAAAGGTTATAGGAAAACAAGTGGCAGATGCTGTGATGTAGACAAACACAGTGAACGGTCACTCATTCATGTCTATAGTAGTTCCATGTCTTCATGCATGGTGATTTGCACCATTTAATATTTTTCACTGATGAAACTGAAAAGACTAACTTTTTGTTCCAAATTCTGTGCACAATGGATCTAAGTGCTACTGTATAGCTCAACAAAACACTTGAAACAGCTCTAATTTCAGAAACTGAGAACTATATTGTTGATTTTATTTCTAATAAAACTGTGCTTAAGATAATAGTCACCTCTTATTCTTCTCATAGGCTCCTGAGGTTGGGTTCCCCCACCCATAGTTCTGTCATTCCAAACCTTTAAAAGAATTTGCAGGTTTACTGAATGTTTATCATTAAATTGTTATACTGTAGAAAAGTCAGGAAAAGTGTTCATAATCTCTATTCTAAAGGAATGACAGCTACAGTGTTAGTTTTTGATATTTCTGATTTCCATTCATATAAATATATTATTCAACTTAATTTTAATCACAGTATAAATACACTTTCACATACTGCTTTTTTCACTCATCTTGGCAAACTTTTTCCAACCTATCAGTGCCAAATCTTAAGTTTCTGATTGACATAATGTTTAAAATTGATTCTTGGGGCCCTGGAGAGATGACTCAGTGGAATAAGCACTTCCCTGGCAAATGCAAGGGCCTGAGTTCAATCCCTGGTTCCACCAAAAAAAAAAAAATATATATATATATATTGGTATCCTGGTATTTGTGTACGTTACTATCACATTATAGGAGATGGACAGGACAGGTAATATATCCCCTTGTGTCAGGTATTAAGAGACTTATATAGAAAGAAAGAATTCTAGGGAAATTCATGAACTGATACTGAATTCTAGCTTGGACACTTTGTGGATTTGTGCAGGTTGCTTAGACTCTTACCTTCAATGTGTTCTTTTGTAAGTGGAGAAATACAATTCCATGGAGTTGTTGTAGGGATTAAATAAAATAACTCACATAAAAAGTACTTATAACATTATCTTTTATATACTCGTATCTCATTCTAACAGTTAAGTGTCCCATGGCCCAGACTGCCAGGATTTCCCCTGCTCCCCATACATCATGCTGAGGTCCTGGGAGATGACACAGGCTGAATGGACACAGCACCTTGCTCTTTGTAGCCCCTATGTATCACTCCTGGTCTATGGAGTATCCCAATCATATTTCAGAATTACCTTATAACTCATGTTCCTTCAGAAATACTTTGGAAGGTTTCACAGCACAGGTTATAATTTTCCCCCAACATTAAACATGATTGACAAAGAAATGTAAAAGGACCACTCAATGAAATTTCAACCTGAACTGTTCACATTTGAAAAGCTAAGTTCTCCAGAATATTCAGCCCCCTCAATTGCAGACACACAAGTCATTTCAAAATATCTAATGTGCTCCTTACCCCTTAAGAGGACTACGTTCACATACATCCGTCTACCATGTGCACATGGAAAGCCATAAACGCTCATGTAAAATAATGAATAGTACCATAGGAATAGTATTTATAAGACAAAATGTATTTTTTGAGAGTCTTTAGTTTGTATGTGAAATAAGGGATTGAATTTATAACATGGAGTTATATTATGATGCATCACCTTATTCTACATGTTAATTTATGGGTTCACAAGATCTACTTTGCTTTAGAGCTCAGAGAATAGCTTTTCTCTCTAGCCCAGTGGTACCATTTCTACGACAGTGCTGCTCCAAGAAAACTGCATAGTTATCACAGCAGAAACTGTTGTTTCCTGGTATCTGAGTGTCCAGTGATAATTTTACCTGGCTACAGTTACAGCATTGTAGTGTACATACACCTACGCACACAGCCACACATTATTGCAAACAGTAAAATTGTAAAATAAAAATATAACAATAGTATGTTAGTACCACAAGTCCTTCTTTCACAAAAAAATATATTTTGAGCCAGTAGAAAATACGCCGGACTCAGCACAAAGCTCCACTGGGGAACCCAGGTATCTGACCCAACCCACTACACCCTGGGACCAGACCACTGACGACCAACAGTCTCTTTTGAAACTGATAGTCCTGCATCAGACAGAGAAACCTTGCACTAGGGGCAAACAGAAATGGTCACACCATGGAGGGAGAGAAGGCAGAGCATGGAGAGAGCCCTGTATATCAGATTAGCCTTAGAGAAACAGCAGAACGCAGATGATTTAAACAGAACTGCAATACCAGAAACAGTCAGGATTTTGGGAGCCTCTCAACATATTGAAGAGAGCTGCTGCCCCATGCCTTCCTTAGGCTGGACATTCCTGACTCCTTGCAGTTTAAAATAATACCAGAAGGGCTGGGGATATGGCTCAGCAGCACAGTGCCTGCCTGGAAAGTGCAAGGTCCTGAGTTTAATTCCTTGGTATCACCAAAAAATAAAATAAAATAATAAAATAAAATAACACCATTGCATGTTTGTTTATTGAAAGATATGTATCTGTCAACACTGACATCTGCTTTAGGACTAGGTGTTTATGCATCTCTTCTTAACTCCTACATCCTTTGCTTCTTTAATTTCAACTAACCTTGACTATTTCCATCTTACTGCTTTTTAAGCAGCTGCTGTGAATTTCCCCCACTTGTGTTCAACTGTCCTGTGTACACTTTCATTTACTTCTCCACTTGGACATTCTGTTTCAGTGATCACCTGCCTTTTGCTTTACCTGGGTTTCCCCCTGGGATATCTAGAGGGCAGAAGTTCTAACCCCACTCATGATTTTCGAGAGTGCATGAATTTATTGGAAAGAGAACAACACAATGATTTTCCATTTACAGCATTTTTATTCTTCAAGGACTCTTCTACTACAAATGACTTAAATAATGTCTTCATTTGGGATTACTGTTCAGTGAAGATAAGTTCTTTCCTGTATCATACATTTTGTTACATATTAACCCAACTTGCTATTCTTTGGTTGTTTTAGCTATTCATTGTGGGCTTGATGAACTTATAAATTAATACAGCAGAAAGGCAGAAATAATAATTTTTATAATTGTAACTCATTTATAGACCTCATTAATCTTATAAATGTATGTTGGTACCATTGTGTGCTAGATTTTCAAGAGTAGAAGAAGATCTCTGACCTTTTATGAAAGACACAAGATGAAGGGCCAGCAAGATAGCTCAGTGGACTAAGTGACTGCTTAGACAAGTACAGGGACCAGGGTTTAATCACAGGCCCCATGTGATGCACTGATCCTGTCCCCAGGCAAGCTGAGTCAGCCACCAAGACCAGGTGGTGCACGCCTATAATCCCAGCACTATGGAGGCTGAAAACAGGAAGATCACTATGAGTCTGAGCTGCATAGTGAGACCCTGTACCAAATACATTAAACACACACACACACAAGTTGAATCTCAGCTATTTTCAGGCTATAGTACATTATAAGTCTTTCTTGTAGCAGACACCAAAATCATGAACAATGACGTATGTTTCCTAATGAACATAGTAGGTATTTTGATCTAGTCTTTTATTGCTTTACATATATATTCACTCTTTTACTTAATTTTGTTAGAAAATTTATCATCCTTTTCTTAAATGCTGACTTCCAAATTATATACACTTTAGGAGCCATAGACTTGGACCCACCTACATTAATTAAGAAAAACTCCAAAGTATTACTTTATTCTAAAACAACTTTTGTTCTTAAAAATATTATTGTAACTTTATTTTGGTTTCTATAACAGCCCTGCTACAATAAATGTTGATCCTACTTCTAGTAAATTAAAGATATATTTTGTCATCAGCAGTTGGATTTCACCATAGTTTTATAGCATAAGAAATTGATATTTATTGTGGCTTGAAAAGAAAATCATTGTTAGCTTCTCAAGTATTTCTGCCTTGGTATGGCTACAGCTTGGAGAGGAGCTTTCTGTGGTCCTGAAAAAAATTGTATATTTCTACCAGATCCTCTAGTAGTGGCTTAAAGAGTTTGAGGAAACAAAACGGAAGTGGAGATAAAAGAGAATTAAGCTTGCTTGCTGTGCTAGAAGTTTAAAATAATGTATTTCTATGTGCACTTCTTGTACACACACTTCCTGTACATGCACTTCCTGTACATGCACTTCCTGTATGCTGCTTCCTATAATTTCTGACTTGACAACATGTAACAGCTTTAATGCAGCTAAATTAGACATGCTGCCACAGTCCCTCTGACAGCTACGTGGCCTCCATGCACTGAAACTACTGGCTTATTGCCCAACATTAATACACTTGAAGGCCAAGGACCATTTTCAGTGAAAGCGGGAAGCATGAAAATACAGTGAATGTTTCAGCATACAAAATACTAAGTGCTTCAGAGAAATCTTTAGACATTACTCATTACAGACTGACTGGGAGAAGAAGGAAGATGACTGTGTATGTAATCGGTAAAACATTTAAAGACTACCCAGTGTGTGGTAAATCACCTAAAATAATGCAACGCTAAAGACAAGGTTGCCTAATCTTTTCACTGAACATGCTGTTAGTCATTGTAATAAACTCCACAGAAATACTTTATCAATAAAACCATGGTACATATGGAGAAAATTTAAAAGATGGTTCAAAGGAAAAAATAATGAAATTCTTACCAACCCATACATGTTAAAAGAATTACAAAAGGGATTCACTGAGGTAGAAAGAAAATCATCAGAAATGTGGTGTAGATATTCAGAAGATGAAACAAAGAATACCAAATATGTGAATAAACACTAATTATATCATTACAGTATAGAACAGTGCAATTTTTCAAAATTGAAACATGCATTCAATTAAGATATGTAAGTTGAGGGGCCGGGGAGATGGCTTAGTGGAATAAGTGCTTCCTTGGCAAGTGCAAAGGCCTGAGTTCAATCTCTGGTTCTGCCAAAAAAAAAAAAAAAAGAAACCATAAGTGTGGGTCAGTGAGATAGCTCAGTGGACTAAGCGCCTGCTTTGGCAAGCACAGGGACTGGGCTTGGTCCCAAGAACTACATGCCACACCAGCCAGGCCCCAAATGTGGGCTCACCCAGCCACTGAGTCAGGGTGTAGTGGCTCATGCCTGTAATCCCAGCTCTTGGGAGGCTAAAAGCAGGAGGATCACTATGTGTCTGAGCTGCATGGTGAGACCCTGCAATAACCAAATATGTTAAAAAAAAATACATGAGTGCAATATCACAAGAAGAGTTCAACTACAAAAAGAAGTGAAATGTAAGTCCTGGAACATAGCAAAAGTAGGATAGCAGGAAAACCATACAATATCTGTAACTATTTCAACCACAAACAAAATGTATTTTTTAAATGTTTGGCCCAAAAGAATTGCACATTTATGGGGTACACTATGGCATTGCAATAGGCGTTCTACGATGTTTGATGATCAGCCCAGGCTGCTCAGCATATCCTTCATTCAAAACATGGCCCATTTCTTTGGGGTGGGAACGCTGAAAACTCTCCTCTGCTAGCCATTTTGAAATACAGAGTTGACTGTGGTCATGTGAAGTTATCTCACTGCTGCACACTGCTGGATGTCTCTTCTACACAGCCCCAGCTTTGGGCCCATCAAGCATGTCTCCACACTCCCTTTCTCCTACTCCCAGCCCAAGTCTGATGATTCATATTTAACTCTCTCAACTTTTGGATCAACATTTTGGTTTTTTTTAAAAATAAAAACATGCAGTATTTTTCTTTCTATACCTGATTTTTTTTTAACATAATGCCCTCTGGTTGCGTATTGCTGGCAATGACAGAATTTCTTTGTGTTCTCTGGCTGCATCAAGTATTTATATCTATATCTGTATCTATATCCATATCCCACTTTCATTATCCATTCATCCACAGATGGACACCTATGTTAATTACATATCTTGGCTATAGTATGACTAGTACTGGGATAAGCATGTGAGTGCAGGTGTGCCTTGGGCATGCCTGGCAGAGGGTCACCGGATCACACGGTAGTTATAGTTCTAGGCTTTGAGGAGCATCCATGCTGTTTCCCATAATCACTGTATTTATGTTCGTACTCACTGACAGTGAAAGAGAGCTCTGTTTCTCAGCACTCCTACCTGCGTGTGTGATTGGTTTCATGATAATTGTCACTGTGAGACAATATTGTGGAACTGACTTGCCTTTCCCTAATGATTAACAATTAGTGATGGTCATCATTTTTTACACTTATTCATCATTTGGATATCTTATTTTGAGATAATTTGCCTATTTTTAAGTTGGACTAATTGTATATTATCTTATGTGGTTGGGTTGAATTACATTTACATTTCAGCTACTAATCCCTTATGTAGCTAATAATTCCCAAATATTGTCTGCCATTCTGTAGGTTGTCTCTTCACTCTGCTGCTTCTCTTATTGTACAGAAACTTTGTTGCTGGATATATCATCTGTGAATGTGCACCTTACTTTTGGGGTCCATATGCAGTTGTTCCCCTGTTTTCTTACAGCAGTTTCTTAGTTTGGGGTCTTACCCATGAGTCTAGAATCTGCTGATTTGATTTTGTTAAGTGAGGGGTGGGGTCTCATTCTTTTACATGTGCATGCTCAGTTCATCAGACCACATTTATTAGACAGATTCACTTTCTCTACTACAGGTTCTCTCTGCCTTCAGACAAATTGGTTGGTAATGCAAGAAGTGTTACTAGAGATAAAAGAGTAGACTGTAATAGTCACCAGTAGGAGATAACAATTACAAATGAGTGCAGCTAAAGAAACATACATATCACAAAAGTATAAAATTAAAAGAGTGGCAGAAATCTGGATTCTTAATCAAGAACTTCTTTTCATCTGAAGACACCATTAAGAAAGCTGGAGAGTGAAAAGCCATGGAGTGAAAAAAACACTCACAAAGTGAATATATAATATGGACCCTGAATCCAGAAGCTATACAGAACTGCAATACAAAGCCACAGGCTCATTCCCACCCAACACCCTCATGGACAAAAGGTGGGTGCAGCACATATAAGCTC
The DNA here is from genome assembly GCA_004027165.1 of Ctenomys sociabilis. Classification (NCBI taxonomy): domain Eukaryota; kingdom Metazoa; phylum Chordata; class Mammalia; order Rodentia; family Ctenomyidae; genus Ctenomys; species Ctenomys sociabilis. Next base: position 11,084 of record PVKA01022377.1, read on the forward strand.
CTAAGAGGCCAGATTATTTGTGCATGTATTCCTAACTGTGCAAGAGAATGCCTTGCACATCACAACTGCTCAATAAATATTTCATTGCTTATAGGGCAGAGTCAGAGTGGTAGCTTTTATCTGAAAGACCCAGTGCAGAGCCAGTGAGGAAGGCATCAAGTTCTTAACACATCTCCTATGTTCCCAGACCATTTTATAGTGAAAAGCCATTTGTGTTATTAATTTTAATGAGAAAGAAATAACAAGGACACAGTTTCAAAACAGGTTAGTAGGACAGTTGCAATTATTAATACATTGCATAATGTTGTCTTAGTAGTGGTTATTCACAGTACAAGATGCAGACATGATATCTTGTCTAAATATTATTAGTACAAATCTTTCTTCTCATTGAGCTAAGAGAAAATAGCTGTATATCTATCCTTACTGTTTTATATATACATATGTATATTTTTCACTACAAAATGATCTTTCATTTATATCTCCCTTTTTTGTTTTGTTTCATCAGAGGTGGGTGTTCCATTGCTGTATTAGAGAAGCTGTATTTGGAGAAGTCTTTAAAGGGGCCTTGATGCCAGTTCAAATATTGTGTTACTTGAATTCAGCAAAATAACCCAGTATAGTCCAATAGTCCATAATAGTAGTGAGTTATCAGCACAATTGGCAATTGTCAGAAGTTGTTGACTTGAGCCTTTATTGCTCAACATATTAGTATAGATTTATTTTTTATGCCTTGTGTTTACACTTTTCTGCTGGAGGGTTAAGAGCAAGATTTAGATAATGTTTCTTTAATGAAACATTAGCATTCAATTTCTAAATATTCATTCTGTATTGTGAATCAACAACACTGTAGTATGTATTCAGGTACAGTGACTTAAGCCTATGAATCTGAAGGATGTGGAAAATGAATGCAGATCCTTCAGTTTTAGAATTACACATTCTCCTTGTCCTGTAAGGTCCTAAGGACTGGCAACAGATTTAGAATGTGTGCCTGCATATGAAAAGACATCAAAAAATTCACGCAATCATTTGATTATTCGGCTGGAAATTTTACGAGGTACTGTGTGGGTTATAGTCAGTACATTATTTTACAGCATCTCATGTTTGACTCAGCTCTTCTGTGATCTCTCAGTACTTGTCGAGGTGACATAGTCATTGTACTTTCAGATGAGAGGATTCAATATCAATCACTTAGGGTGAGTAAAGTTTTACATGATCTCAAACTAATTTTTGCTCCCCTTTGTTTGCAATGTCTAACTTATTATTATATATAAAACTTTATATAATCATTATAAAAATGTAGGAGGAGATAAAATAAGAACAGAAGAATTTTCTCTTTATTTCCTTAAATTAGACACAGGTAAAGGTTTCCAACTTATAGTATTTTTCAATCTTGGACATTCCTGATGAAAGTTATAATCAGAATTAAAGGGCAACAGTTTAGGGTCCTCATTTATAACAACTCTAGGTCACTATTTAATATATGCTCTATTTTAATAGGCAAAGGATGCTGCTGAGACTCACCCCTGTGCTTCCTTCACTGCAGGTGAGTAATGAAGAATAGAAATCGGGCATGAAAACAACTTCATTCTCAGTGAAATCCATATGTTGGCAGAAAAACAGAAGTAGCAGTCTCAAGACTACAGTAATTTGCCAAGCAGGCATAGATCTGGACTCTATTTAACTTGTTTTTATACCAGTGACAGCAGATACACTGCACTGGACACTACCACAAAACTCAAACCAAAAGACAGATAACAGGCTTGAAATCATAGAGAAATCTCTTTTTTTTTCTTGTCTTTTTTTTTTTTTTTTGCTTTTTAAGTTTGTTTTTCTTGATTGTTTTTGTTTTTTTATAAGCATAAATACTGTTTTTAGATTTTCTGTTTAGTTTTGTTCTCATTTTTGTTTATTCCTTCTCTTGTTTCATCTTGTCTTAGCAATTTCTAGAAGCTTGGGTAACCTTCCTTTGTTTTCCAGCCTTGCTGCTAACTTTGTCTCTTATTTCTCTACTTTTACTCTTATCTTTTTAAAAATTCTCTCTCCTGAGAATAAAATCATTCCATTGAGTAGATATTTTCTATATTTAATTCTCATATTTGTTTTCTCCTAACTATAAATCCTGTACCTATGATTAAAGGTGGAAAATTAGCAGTTATCATTGTTAGTCATTTTCTAGATTGTGATTGATGCTATTATGATGAATAAGTGTACCACTTCAGTCAATGTCATGTAGTTGATGTGATCAGTGTTTCTTCTTTGTGTCCCAATAGTGAGATAGTCTTGGAGTCATTAACAATACCACAATCCAGTAGCAAAGAATTGGGTATTGAGCGAAACAGGTAGTGAACTCTTATATCTAATAAATTAAAGAGAATGGATCTTGGGACAGACTAAAAAGCCAAGAGCCTACTATAGCTAGAAGAACTATCTAAAAAATAGTCATTTCATAAAGATCTTTCAGCTCCATTACTATAAGCGATTTATAAGCATTGATGCAAAAAAAATAAAAATATGAAAACATGGGAAAAAATTGCAAGCCCAGATCTCCAGTTTCCCTGGGAAAATCCAGGGCTATTGAGGTAGAAAAAAATCAAAAGCCACTCATCTGAATGTTCTCAAATGGTAGCAGCAGAAGTAAAAAGAAGATGAATGAATCTATAGAAAAATAGAAACAAATCAGATATAGTTGCCCAGACAAATAAAAAATGATGACCATAATGAAGAATATGGTAAGTGAATCTAGAACAGGCACGGATATAAAAAACAATAGAAGAGCTTATGAAATGAGAGAAATTGTGGAAGCTCAACATAGGAAAAAAAGTGGATCCTATAGAACAAATTCAAACAAATATCCAGGAGATAAAAAAATATTGAAATTCCCTGCAGCAAAATCAACCAATATGGAATGGAATGGAGTGGAGTGGAGCAGAGTGAAATGCAGTGGAATAGAATGGCATAGAATAAAGTAGAGTAGAGTAGAGTAGAGTAGAGTAGAGTAGAGTAGAGTAGAGTAGAGTAGGGTAGGGTAGGGTAGGGTAGGGTAGGGTAGGGTAGGGTAGGGTAGAGTAGAGTAGAGTAGAGTAGAGTAGAGTAGAGTAGAGTAGAGTAGAGGAGTAGAGTAGAGTAGAGTACAGTAGAATAGAATAGAATAGAATGGAAT
>PVKA01022377.1:14343-37297 GCA_004027165.1 Ctenomys sociabilis
GCAGTTAGTGATCATCAAATAAAAGACTTCTTAAAAATATAGACTATGAAAAATCAAACCAACTACTGAACGAACAAACAAAAAAGAATAACATAAAATTGATATGAATCAATAAAAAATCAGAAGATAGTATAAAAGAATTAAGAAAAACTGTTCACTGAAATAGTAAGAGAAAACTTTCCAAGCATGAGAAAAGAATTTGATAAACAGATAAGCGAAGTACACAGAACTCCAATGACCCATTATTATCAGAAAAAAAAGAAAACGCACCAGGCATATAGTAGTCATGATTCAAAAAATTCCACACAAGAACAAAATATTAAAAGTTGATCACAGAAAAGAAACAAATCATCTGCAAAGAAAAATCCATCAGAATCACAGCTGACTTCTCAGCACAACACCTGAAGTAAAGGAGAGCATGGACTAATATATTCAAGCTCTAAAAGAAAACAACCTTCAACCCAGATTGATGTGCTCCATGAAATTATATTTCAAAATCAAACGAGATATGAGATACTTCAATGGGGGCCTGGAAGATGGTTCAGTGGAATAAGTACTTCCCTGGAAGTGCAAGGACCTGATTCAATCCCTGGTTCCACACACACACACACACACAAAAAAAAAATACTTCAATGATAAATAACTCCTGATGAAATTCAAGACCAAAACAGCATTCTAAAAGTACTGAAGGATTTTCTAATAAAAGACAATGAAGAAACAATATTATGACTTCCAAGAAAATAAATTCACTCATCAAGGCAAGCAACTAAACAGGAGGGAAAGAAAGGGAACCAATAACAGGAAAATCATATGAAAAGGATTCATCAATATATATCATCTATAATCATCAGTGTATACAGTCACAATTCACCAATAAAAAGACAAAAACTGGCAGAAAGGATCCAGAAACAAGATTCAATAATATTCTGTTAAAGACATTTAACTTTAAAAGAAATTTGTAGAGTAGAAGTCAAAGGATGAAAAATAATACTCCATGAGACAGGACCCTGGATAAAAACAAAGGTAGTTATTCTATTAGTTGACAAAATGGATTTCAAGTCAAGAAAGAGAAAAGATCACTGTGTACTTCTTAAGGGAAAAATCCAAGAGAAATATATAACAATCAAATATATATATGCACCAAATGTCAGCACACACAACTATATAAAACAAACATTAATAGATATGAAAAATCAGATAAGTATCAATACAATTGTAATTGGGGACCTCAGTCTCACTGTCACAGATAGCATATCAGTTAGACAAAAAAATCAACAGAGTAGTACAAGAGCTGAACCAAATCTTTGGACAAACAAATATCTACAGAACATTTCACCTCACAAAAAAGAATGCACATTTCTCTCAGTTTTACACAGGACTTTCTCCAGTGTAGACCACATCCCAGCTGATAGAACACACTTCAGATGTGCAAAGGGAGGGAAGTTATCTCATGAATATTAACAAATCAATCTGCAATGAAATTGGAGATGAATAACAAAATGAACCACAAAAACTACATAAGCCCATGGAAATTAAATAACATCCTCTGAATAATCAATGGATAACTGATGAAATTTAGAAAGAATTATAAGGGTCAGGGAAATGGCTCAGTAGAATAAGTGCTTGCCTGGCAAGCTCAAGGGCCTGAGTTCAATCCCTGGTTATGAAAAGAAAAACAATTAAAAAGAAATTAGAGTTTCTACATTAAATGGTAATCCTGATATAATTTTTCATATTTATAAAATGGAATGACATAAGTCTTAAGAGAAGCATTTGTTATGACTTTGCACATCAGAAAAACAAAATAAGCTCACATAAATAACCTAATATTGAACATGAAAAATTTACAAAAAGATGAGCAAGAGTGAGGAAGTTGTAAAATAGAACAGAAATTAATTCAATTGAGACTAAGAAAATAATACAAAGAACCAATGAATCAAAGAAGTGGTTCTTTGAAAGATCAATAAAACTGAAAAAAATTAGTCAAACTTATAAAATAATTTCCACTTTGGAAGCCTGCAGAATCCTGATAAGCTCTGACCTTACTCCCCAGTGCACAAATGTGGAGCTTGTGCTGGTGCCGGTCAAAATTTTTAAGAATTTTTTTTAACATATTTGGTATAGGGTTTCACTATGCAGCTTGGACTCATAGTAATCTTCCTGCTTTCAGCTGCTGCAGTGCTAGGATTAAAGAGTGCATCACCACGCCCAGTCTCAGAGGCTGGCTCAGGGCACCCAGGGTGGCAGGACTGGTGTGGCAGGTGCTTAGTCTGCTGAGCTATCTCTCTGGTCCCCAATCTTTTAAGAATTTAGGAGTACTCTGAGTGACCTTCAGGATGCAGGAGAGCTGTTATTTGTGAACCCAGAACACACAGGTACAGAGCTTTTCTGATGACTGACCCATTCATTTAAGAACTTGAGAGGACTCTGGGAGGCCTGCAGGACACTGATAAACTCTCACGTTATCCCTTAGCATACAGATGTGGAGCTGGTGCTCATGCTGGTACAAACTTTTAAGAACTTAGGAGGACACAGAGTGGCCTGTGGGTCACAGGATAGCTTTGATCTGTGCCCAGTGGGCACAGGTACAGAGATTTTCTGGCACCATTTAAGAACTTTGGCAGGCAGTCTTTGGGACTCTGGTAAGCTCTGACTTTAGCTCCAAGTGTGGAGGCATGGAGCTTGTGCTGGTACAGGTTCAAGTTGGGAGGAATCCAGGTGATCCATAGGATGCTGATTTATCTGGCCAACATCCATCACCTACAGCGAAGCTTTGTTGCATGTTGGTCAATCGGCCCCATTAGTAGTAAGAGCCTTGGTGAGTCCTACCCTTCTAGCAGAAATCTTGCTGATACATGCCTCACCATTCTCCCACAACTACTTAGTCTGAGTGATTCCTGGGAGCTTCAAAAATGCCAAAACACAAGAGCAAAAGGGAATCTCAAGCCTCTAGCCTAGTCAGAAGACATCCAGGAGACAAAGACATACAAAAACTTATGACTCACACAGCTGAAATTTCTGAAATGATAGCTGCTCAACTGAAGAAACAAGTCCCTCAGGCTATAGAAGAAATAAGATCAGAAAAAAATCTCGCAGCACAAAAAAAAAAAAAAAAAATAAGAAATGATAACAATTTTGAAAGAATTGCTTAGCACATCTAAAGAAGAAATAGATAAAAATATTAGAGGACAATAGAAAAATGATGGAAACACTGAATGAAAAATCCAAAAAAGAAATCGAATCCATGAAACATTTTCAAACAGATATCCAGGAAATTAAAAGTTCTACTGAAAGCAGGCAAAACTAATGAATATGAAAAGAAAGATCTTAAAAACTAACAAGAAACCAAGAAATAACAATTCAGCAGCTACACGACGTTGCAAAGAAAAATGCTATAAGAAAAATAAGTGTCAGCGAAGCAGTGGGACAGCACAAATGACATTTAAAAAAAAACTGTTTGCAGAAGTACTGGCAGAAAATTTTACAAACATGAAAGAACCTGAGCAAGGCATATAAAACTCCATACAGCCATAATCACAATGAATCAACACCTAGGCACATAATAATCAAGATATCACAAATTCAGCCAAAAATAGAATATTAAAAGTTGTTAGAGAGATGAAACAGATCACTTTTGGAAAAGCCATCGAAATCACACAGTAGATTTCTCAATAAAAATCATCAAATCAAGAAGAGCTTAGAGTGAAGTATTTCAGGCCCTGAAAGAAAATAACTTCCAACCCAGACTGATGTACTCTGCAAAACATTTTATCAAATTTAAGGATCAATAAAATCCTTCCATGACAAAGAACAATTGAAGAAATTCAGGACTACCAAACCAACCTTAGAGTGTACTGACAGATATTCTGGAAAGAGGCAGAAATGACCACAGCTTCAAGAACAAGAGAAAGGAGTGACCAAACAGAGCAAGTAATTGGAAAGAGGCATAAAACATAGATCCTACAACAGGAAAATCACACAACAAAGATAAGCCAATACAAATCAGTTTTAACCATCAGTATAAATGACCTCCATTCACCAATCAAAATTTGAAGCAGCCTAACAGAGTGGATTAAGAAACAAAATCCAACAGAATGCTGCATCAAAGAAACACATTTAACTCAAAAGAAAATGCACAGACTAAAAGTCAAAGGATAGAACACAATCCTCTGTGCTGCAGCAAATAAGAAAAACGCAGGAGTAGCTATCCTGGTGGCTGACAATATCAACTTCAAACCAACAATCTTTCAAAAAAGATAAAGAATGTCACTACACACTTGTTAAGGGAAAACTGCAAGAGAAAGAGATAACAATAGAAGATATATGTGCACTCAGTGTAGGAGAACCTTCTTACATAAGACAAATTTTAACAGACATGAAAAATCAAAATGAGCAATAATACAATAGTAATGGGGACTTTAACATGCCACTGTCACAAACAGATCAACTAAGCAAAAAATTAGCAAAGAAATAACAGAACTAAACCAAACTTGTAAAGAAATTGACTTGGTAGACCTTTGCAGAGTGTTTCACCCAGCAACAACAGAACACACATTCTTCTCAGCTACACATGGGACATTCTCCAAAATAGACCATATACTAGCACAAAGAGCACCACTAAGTAAATGCCGAGGATTTGAAATTATCCTAAGAGTGCCATCTGATCACAGTGCAATAAAACTAGAAATAATTGACAAAAGAAACTACAAAAGCACCATAAATGCATGGAAATTAAGTAACAATTTGCTAAACAGCCAGGGTATCACAGATGAAATTAAAGAAGCAATTAAAAAACACTTACAATTAAATGAAAATGCAGGTGAAACCTACTGAAGCCTGTGGGATGCAATGAAAGCTGTCTTATGAGGAAAATTTATAGCAGTGAATTCACACAATAGGGAAAAAGAATAAGCCTAAATAAATGATGTTGTGCTCCACCTCAAACTCCTAGAAAAAAAAGCAGCAAATAATCCCAAAGCTCAAAGAATGCATGAAATTTTAAACATTAGAGCAGAAATTAATGTAATAGAGATGAAAAAACCAGTACAAAGAATAAATGAAACAAATACTTGCTTCTTTGAAAGAATAAATAAAATTGATTTACCGCTAGCCAACCCAATCAAAAAAAAGGAAAGAAAAACCCAAAATTCATTTATTAAACAGTGAAAAGGTGGAAATCACTATGGACCTTAGAGCAATTCAGAAGATCATCAGTACTTGTTTCCAAAATCTTTACTCTCACAGGATGGAAAACACAAAGGAAATGGATAACTTCCTAGATAAATATGAAATATGCTGAAGCTGAGTCAAGAAGATATACAAACTCTGAATAACCCAATATTTGTCAATGAAACTGAAAATGTAATACAAACCTACCAACAAAGAAAAGCCTAGGTCCTAATGGATTCACAGCAGAATTGTACAAGAAATTTGGAGAAGATTTAATGCCAACTTCTCTCAATCTCTATGAAGAAAGTGAAAGGGAAGCAATTCTCTCAAGCTCATTTCATGGGCATGAATTACTCTGATTCCAAAACCAGAGAAAGATCTAACTAAAAATGAAAACTACAGGCCAATATCTCTAACAAATATAGATGCAAAAATCCTCAATAAAACACCAAACAATGCAGCAAATCATCAAGATTATACAGCACAACCAAGTGTGATTAATCCTACACAAATTATCACATCAGTGGAACCAAGGAAAAAGCACATGATTATCTCAATAGATGCAGAAAAAGCTTTTGACAAAGTTCAACACTAAGACTGAATGTGGCAGTACACACCTGTAATCCCAGCACTTGGGAGACTGGGAACAGAAGGATGATTATGAGCCCAAACTGTTTAGTGAGACCCTGTAGACTTTGTACTAAATACATAAAAAACAAACCTCAACACTCATTCATGACAGAAACCCTACAGAGAATTGAAATAGATGCTCAATATCTCAATCTAATAAAAGCCATCTATGAGAAACCAGCTAACTTCATAGTAAGTGGGAAAAAAACTGAGGGCCTTCACTTTAAAATCAAGAACAAGACAAGCAAGTTCATTGTCTCCACTCCTCCTCAATATAGTTCTAGTGTGAGAACTTGAAAAAGAAAATGGAATATGAAAGGTACAATAGGTAGTAGGAAAAGAGAATGAACTTATTCAAAAGGAAAGAGTTACTGAATTGAGAAGGACAGGAGAAGGAGTGGTGGTAAGAGATATCTAAGTATGTAAGATGTAAGCAGGAACTTAAACAACTGTACTGTGCATTTCTGTTGGTCTGTGGAAAGTAGATAAAGCTTAATTTTTTGTCTCTTTTCTGAATTCCTTGTGCAATTCTCTTCTTAATTTCTTCTACAGTTCTTTCCTTTTTCTTTCTTCTTCCCATTTTACATACATATATCTGATGACATAAATCACTGGTTGGAAGACAACACTGCAGATTACAACAAATACTGTAAAGTTCATATTACTTTGTTAAGCAAAATTCTGTATCACTTGTATTTTTTTCCTGTTTAATACTATTTTTTACTCTCTTTAAAAATAAAATAAAAATTTAAAAACTTATTTTGAAAACTTTTAAAAAAGACAGTACTCACATCTGTGCAGTCAGCCATGAACAGCAGAAGCACAGCAGAGCCTGCTGAAGCCCAGAAGCTAGTCAAGACCTATGTCAAGAACCTGCACTCTAATGAGATGGAACCATCAGAAGAAATGAGAGGTCTCAAGATACATACAGAAAAAATTCTCAATACCTGGGTGTGGTGGTGCACACCTATAGTTCTAACACTCAAGAGGCTGATGCAAGGTCATGAATTTAAGGTCAAGCTGGGCTATGTAGTACATTTAAGGTTATCCTGAATTATAGAACAAGACCACATCTCAAAAAATATATAAAAACCAATATCATTCAATAAAATTGAAGAAGGAATTTAAAAACCACCAATAAAGAAAAGCCCAGGTCCTGATGGATTCATTTCTGAATTCTGCAAGAAGTTTAGAGGAGACCTAAAGCGAGTCCTCCTAACACTCTTTAATGAAATTGAAAGGGAAGCAGTGCTTCCAAACTCACTCCCAGAAGCAACCATCAGCCAAAACCAGAGAAGAATCCAATTAAAGGATGAAACTACAGGCCAATGTCCTTAATGAACACAGATGCAAAAATCCTCAATCAGATACTGGCAAACAGAGTGCAGCAAACCATCAAGAAGACTGTGCACCACGACCAAGGGGAATTAATCCCAGGAATGCAGGAATGGTTCATCATATGCAAATCAATGAATGCAATGCACCATACTAACAAGGCTAAGGACAAAACCACGTGATCATCTCTATAGACACAGGAAAGCATTTGACAAAGCCAACACCCATGTATTTTAAAAAAACCTGCAAAAAATTGGAACAAAAGGTCTTTAACTCAATATAATTAAAAACCACCTATGACAAACAGTCAACATCATACTAAATGGTCAAAAGCTAAAATCTTTCCCTCTAAAATGAGAAAAGAAGATTCCCTGTATAACCATTTCTATTCAATATAGCTCTGGAAATAGCCAGAGCAAATAGACAAAATAAAGAAATAGCAAACTTACTGAGAAAGAAATTAATAACGCTGTGCTTCTACATAATTCTATGAGAGGCAAGATCTGCACTAATGGTGGTTGGACAGGATATTATGTCGGCTTTTAGTACTATGGTCATTCACTAGGTAAACAATTATTGAATTTTTGATATAATTCAGGTATAAAAAATAAGTAAGCAACTACACTCTTAATTCACTGATAAGAAATATCTGCTACAATAATATCTGTAAATATAATATCATGAATGCACCTTGTACAATACCAAAACGTTATGAAAAGTTTGCAATGTATTAATTCATCGAATGTGTATGGTTAAGGTGTCTTGAAACTGTCTGATTGACATTTGTATTTTAATAAAATAAAAATAAATGGAAAAAAAAGAAATTAAAGAAACAACACCTTTCACAATAGCAGCAATAAAAATGAAATATTTAGGAATCATCCTAAAAAGGAAGTAAAAAACCTTTACATTGAAAGCCACAGTACTCTAAAAAAAAGGAGATTGAAGATGATATCAGAAAATAAGCTGATATCCCTTGTTCTTAAATAAACAGAACCAATATAATGAAACTGAGCATACTTCCAAAGTTGTTGTGCAGTATTAGTGCAATCCTAATCAAAATTAAATAGCTTACCTCACAGAACTAAAAAGTCCCAAAGTTCAGTTGGAACCAGAAGAGACCTAGGATAGCACAGACAGTTCTGGGTGCTAAAGCAGCATCGGGGGCACCACAATGTCAGACTTGATATTGTAGCATAAAGCTACCATGAGAAATTCATTTATAACAGACACTACCAGCAAAAACAAAGAAAAACAGACCTGAGAACCAACACAACAGTGCTGAAGATGCAGAAACAACTTCACACACACTTAGCCACTGTACCTTTCACAAGAGGGCCCAGCAGCTTCACTGGAAGAAACACAGCCTCTTTAATAAATGGTTCTGGGAAAACTGGCTTTCCACAAGCTGAAGATTAAACCTACATCTAAGTCTGTAGCCATACACTAAACTAAGATCAAGAGCTAAATGTTAAAATGGTGTTATGTTTTATGTCTAGGTGTCCCCCCAAAAGCCTCATGTAGTCATGAGGCAGATTCTGAAGTTTGTGATTGACTCGTGATCCACTGGGATTATGCATGTGAGTGTTGCTGGGATTATGGGTATGAGTACTTCTGGGATTATGGGTGTGAGTGTCATGCTCAGCCTAGAGAGGATAGCCTGAATGCAGCATAAGGAAGACAGAGCTGCTCTGTGCTGCTGTTGTTGCTGCTGACCCCTCTCTTGGCTCTTGCTCTTTGCCTTGCCAACATGCTCTACGCCATTATGTGCCACTCTGCCTTGGAGCCAGCTGAGTACAGATTAAAACCTCCACTAACTGTGATGTAAATAAGCCTTTCCTTCCCTAATTCTGAGTGTCATGTATTTGTCCCAACAATGAGAGATGAGTAACCAGACAAACAGAAACAATCTGCTGGAAGACATAATGGGTAAAACTCTTGAGATACAGGTTTAGGCAAAGACTTTATGAGTAAAAAACTCTGCTCACACCAGAAATACTACAGAGAATAAACAATGGTGATCAGGACATATTTAAAATATTTTACAGAGCAGAAGAAACCACCAGCAGTGAAGAGATAATCCTCAAAATAGAAAAAAATTACCAGCTGGTCCTCCCACAATAGACTAATGCCTAGAATATAAGAGGAACTCAAAGACATCATATCCCCCAAATTTAAAGACTTGCTGCCAAAGGGGAATCTGAAATGAATAAATACTTCTCAGATGAAGAAATGTAAGTGGCAAGTAAATATTTGAAAAAATATTCAACATTGCTGATCATTCAAGAAATCAAAGTCCAAATAATGCTGAGATTCCATGCTACTCCAGAAACAATGGCTAGCACCAGGAAATTAACCAGTGACAAATGCAGCACTACTTGAAATATATAAATCTTGGAAACAATGAAGATGCCCATGGTGGATGAAAGGACAAAGAATATGGCTTTCATGTGCAATGGAGCACTACTCTGCCATAAAGAAGGATAAACTTGAGACATTTTGAGGTAAACGGGTGCACCTTGAGAATACAATTTTAAGTGAAATCAGTTGGACACACATGTTTAAATATCAGATTTTTTTTTTGTATGAGAAACCTAAAGGTTAAGTAAAGATCAGAATGATGGATGACACTGAGAAACAGGAGCAAAACGTTCAAATGAGCAGAAGAATGGGGCAGTGTGGAAATAAGACTTAAATGAAGGTACAAGAGAGAAATAAGAAATAAAGTTTTGTAAAGAAAGAAGGGAAAAGGATTGAAGGGAAGGGAAGTGAATGGGAAAAAAAAGATTAAGACATTATGTGCAGGGATAGAGTCCCTATTATAATAATTATAAATGTTAAAAATGTAGCAATAAAATTTCTTTCTAAAGAGGAAGAATAGCATTTAAATGTGTGAATGGCGCATGGTTCAATTTAGCTCAAATACTGGAAGCGGTGTAGGTCAGCGGCTAGGGATGTTGTGTTCTGCATGCCATGAAAGGCTTGGGATGCCATTTATAAATTTTGACTCACTCCCTGAGCACTTGCAAACCATGTGAGGTTGTTACACAGCACGGGTACACCTTTGAAAACACTGCTAAATGAGATTAATCTACCCAAAGTACTAGGGTCTTTGGTATGGGAGAATCTGAAGAGATCTACAAGAGGCTGTGGTAATACAACTCAGTACACTTTACAAAAATTCTACTGGGCTTTCCCCTAAATGAATTTCTGATGGGTCAGAGTGATACGCTTCTGAAAGCACAAATATATCAGATTCATGTTAAGCTCATATTTGCTTATGTTATGTGTGTATATATCACCTCTTTTAATCCTTATAAAAATTTTCCTAAGAAGGAAACTGAACATCAAGTGAAGTAACTTATTCAAAGTCACACAAGGAAATACACTGTTCAAATATTAAACACTTAGATACAGAAGAAAGAAGGAAATCAAAGCAACATTTCCAGGGTGAACAATCGAAGAATAGACAAAGGAAGCCCGTGAATAAAGAAGCCATTGCAGTTATCTGTATTCATTTATAACAGATGTGAAATTAATGTTTGCTTACCTGCTTTGAGTGCTAGAATCTCTGGTTTCCTTGGTGGTGAAGGAATAAAAACAAATTCCACTTTTTTTTCTGGGATTTTACTGCTGTTTTTGATCTATATTTTTATTTATTTATTTATTGTGGAACTGGGGATTGAACTCAGGCCCTTGTGCTTGCCAGGGAAGCATTTACTCTACTGAGCCATTTCCCCAGCCCCTCTGTTGGTTTATTTTCTGGCGAGGGGGGAACGTGCCTAGAAAGGGCCCTCATTCAAATTGCTGAATTAGGCTTATTGCTTGTTTCAAATAACCTTCAGCCTAGAGCATGGTGGCATCTTCTTCCACTTACTGTGACAGGGACACGTGGACACTTGCTATTTGTCTTTCTATAAAAGCCCTTTCTTTTTTTTTTTTTTTTTTTTTTTTTTTTTTTTTTTGAGACAGGGTCTCACTATGCAGTTCAGGCTGGCCTTAAGCTCACTTTGTAGCTCAGGCTGGTCTCGAACTCACAACAATCCTCCTGCCTCAGCCTCCCAAGTGCTGGGATTACAGGCATGTGCCACCACGCCCGGCTTAAAAGCCCTTTCTTAAAAGGCATTTCTTAATCATACTTTTAAAATGATTGCCACAAAGTAAAAAAAAAAAATGTTAATCCAGCTGAAACATTAAGAAGCAGTATTGAGAAGTTTCATATTACCCCACTGGACGGCAGTGTAGTTAACTCAAGTTTTATGATTCTGTATTAATTACACTTCTAAATCAAAAAGTAAAGCCAAAAGACTTTGCCACTTACTGTGTAGGTGAATTATTTTCACAAATGCCTATTACAAGTTTTGGTCAACTAAAACCTACACAGTTTTCTTACCTTGTATTAAATCACACTTCTGCTTGGCTCTCAATGAGCATGCTTATTTATAAATCAGAACTAATCCAGGGAAAAGGATGACATTAATAAACGCTGGTGGGAGAGAGCTAATTGGGTGTGCCACAGGTGTAGGAAACAATACTGAAAAAGCTACAGCACTTGGGAATAGTGAAAATAGGGTCAGCACAACATTTATACTTCTTTTTTTTTTTTTTTTTCTCTTTTTGCCCTCTAAATCTCATTTCTCACGCAAGCATTTCCACTGGCTAAAGGAAAGCTTAGTGTGGTGGGTCCTAAATTACTGACTCAGTAATTGCTGACATATGTGTGCTTTACAATGCTAATTTATTTCACCATGAATGCAGTGTTTATGAACACACAAAAGCAGATTTATAGTATATAAGATTAGGAACTTTTTTATTCTTTGTGTTAGATTTTGAGGTTAATGTAACATGTGTTTGAAAATGATACGAATCTGCCTGGTGTGAAACAGAGTGGACTATGAAATGTTTCTCCTGGAATAATTTAAAAATAAAGTCATTTCATTTAAAGAGCAGGATAGCATGTGCTTGAAATACTGAGATGATGTGAAAATCCTGGATCTCAGGCCATGTGCACAAAGAGGATCTTGAGGGGTCACAGGATTAATTTCTGCTTTCAGCAGTGAAGCGCAGTGCCGTTGTCGGCGCTCTTAGCTTCTGCTGCTAATCCTTCGCATGGGCCATCTCCCGCCATCACCGTAACAACTATCTGAGCTGGTCTCTGGGTGTTCCCGCACAAAGACGAAGCACGGTGAGCCAGACAGCTCCCCACGGCAGGTATTACACGGCGCTCCATGGTCAGAGCTAGTCAGTTCTGGTTATGTAGAGCACCCAGGAATGAGAGCTTCTTAGTCAACTGATATTGCTTAGCAAATGGTAACTGATCTCATCATTCTTACGGGCAAGATGCAAGGCAGAGGCAAATCCAATTAGAGTATAAAACAGATGAACCGTGCAACAGTAACGACCACTGAAAAGCACTTACCTGGTTAGAGGTCCTGCTCTTCTCTGTGTTATCTTCTTTCTTTTCATCTTTCTTCTATCTTCAGTTCCCTGTTATTTTAAAGGAATAAATAACCAGAACTTGAGTGCTGACTGTAGATGCAAATCTCTATATGATACTGAGAGGAGCGTGGGGATTCTGAGTGATGCCTGGTCTTTACCCTCAAGAGCATGTAGCTGGATCAAAGGGAGACATGAAAGACGAAAAAAGCAGTAGAAGGGACTGACTGTTAAATTATATGGTAGGGATTCTAGCTGCACAATAGTTTGGATTTTTGAAGCATTTCATCTGAGGTTATAAAATAAGTATGTAAGAGGGAAATATATAAGAGAAAAAGAAATTGCTAGAGGCACAAGAATCTTATGGCTTTAAACACAAATTTCACATGTTTGTAAGATGGTAAGGATACTCATGTGACAAGAGTAAAGATATATTTTAAGGCATTTAAAAAAACTAATTAAAACAGTTCCAATAAATTAAAGAGACATGGAACTTTTCTAAGAGGTAACTTAATTTTACTTAAAGCAGAATGTGTGACTACAGAATAGCCTAATCATTTATATTTTAGACTCCCCTAAAGCTTTGGACAGCTTTTTACTTGAGCATTTGGGAGGTGCGAAGAGGGTGACGCTGTGCTCTCAGCCTTCACACTGCTGATGTTTTGGGCTGACTTGTTCTCTGCTGTGCATCCTGTCTTGTACATTACACAATACACAACAGCATGCCAAGCCTTCACTTGTGGCTTGAGAATTTTACAGCGTGTCCTGGGAAGGCAGTGTCACCTAACGTCTTTGGGTTCAGCCGTAATGTGCTTCCATTGCAAACAAATGTGCAAGGTATATACATCATAGAGTTTATGTTAACAAATTGGAGTTACTTTAGAAAATTCTCAGTTGGATTTCCAAGTGCAACCTTTGTTTCTATACTATTGAAGATCAGACCACAGATTTCTACTTTAGGGAAAGTAAAGATGTGGCACTGCTTCTGCTCTTCTCGAAAATCCACCACTGAATACAAACAAGCCAGCTAATTCAGCTATACCATTTCTACGTTATTTTAAACTGATTTCATTTTATTTTAATTAATTTTCTCTTTTTGCTCATCTTTATACCAAGCTTTGTATTTGAGTCCTTTATTTTTTTCACTCCACTGAAATATGTAGCCCTTGAAACATTTTTACTTGACATAAATTTTTCTAAAAGCAGATATAGACAAAGATCAATAAAATTATCTGACTAAAATAAAATTAATATATTCTCTGATAGACTTACTATTTGTTTCTATATACACACACACATATATATGCAAACAGAAAGTACTATAACATAGTATTTTTGATACATAAAGATACATTTTACATAAAACTTACAATAATAAAGTGACAACTAATTTATTTGAGAATAATTAACACAAAGCACTTTTTCTAAATTTCTATCAATGTTTACATGTTCAATACAAACTGTTTCTCTTGTGCACTTAGGGAATTGAACCACAAAGAGAAGTTTGATTTCCTTTGTCCTTGAACATTTGTTTCATTACTTTTATATGCTCAAGCTAAAAGTGATACCATGCAAGACTACACATGGTCTATACAAATATGGGAAACTATAATCCTACATTTTTAGTAAAAAAGATATGATTTTCTCCATAGCTGACCAAATCCATCCAAGTTAAGTGATGCGTGCAAGTACTGTGAGGCAGCCTTACAACACGCAAGGCGGGCTCTGCTCTCTGTGAAGTGGGAGTTAAATAAAACACACAAGTCTCGTCTTTTCGTTTGCCAGCTGGTGCTGCCATCTGTGACACCAGGTACACGGGGAATGCGGGCGGAGGCCCAGGAGCGCCCTCTTGGAAATCCACCTGCTTGCTTGGCCATCTGCTACTGAAGCTGCAGTCAGCATCCACTCGAGGCGGCAGCCCCCAGCCCCACACATTACAGCCCTCTCCGGGACCCCTCTTAGCTGGACCAGGCTCAAGCTAGTGTTCCTGCTGGAAGGGTGATTCCCTCTTCTGCCCTGCACTCTACTGTCCTTAGGTTTCCTGTACTCCTACTCTGCCATGACATCTTAACCCTCTCCAATGGCATGGCTACCCTTGTTATGGGTGGGTAAAATCCCCAGGCTTGCTGCAAAACCAAGAGTCTTCTTGCTATTTCCATGGCTTGAAAATAAAAAAGACAAAGTCCTTGTGTGGTAGGCTGAATTAATGAATGGTGTTAGAGATCTTCTTAACTTTTTGAGGATTATATTTTTAGATAAGGAAAAGTAATGCCCTTAAAATGGACAGCAAATAATAAAATTAATATGGAAATTATTTGTCCCATATTTTACTGGAAATAGAATAACTTGGACAGAGAATGGGCGTGTCATGGCTCAAGCACTTCCAAATCGAGCACTTAGAGCACTTGGATTTCTTTTTATCTTGCTTGGGGAGGACAAACCGCAAACATCGTTTAATGCAGTTATTTGACTTTTTCTTCCTGCATCAATTCGAGAATCAAATTTTTGGCAAAAATAACTTTTCTTAATAGGCCTATTAGTGACCTCTTCGCCAAAAATATGTCCACTTAGAAAAGTTCACTGTAGACACTTTAATGGGTTTTCCTATAAATCACTGGATCATAGGACAACCTGTTCAGATGTCTGCACAACTTTGGATGCTTATTCCGTCTGCCACTGCATTGGCACTGCTGCCGCACCTCAGCTCTGCTCCGTGGTAAGGGTGCCCCTGACGCAACTGATAGTGTGGGTTCGCAGGCAGACAGCACCAATGCACTGTGCACCCTCCAATATTAAGAACTGCTGTGAGGTCCTCTCCTGCCACTGATCTTAGATTTGTGATTGCACTGAAGTTGAGAGGAACTTGGAGCAAATGAAGTGGATCATTGCCATTCTCAGAGTCAAGAATGTGTTATCAGAAGCAAAGAAAGTGGAAGGATATCTGACCCTTCCCCCAAATTCCCGGCTCCATGGCCCACACTCTCGCACTCCTGAGACGCTCGTTAAGTGTCAATGTACTGAAGCAACTGCTGTGTGGACAGCTACATGAACAAGGAAGAAACAAAGAAAGCCACCCTGGCACAGCAGGGCAAGGGATTCTGCTAACTGTTTCCTGAAGGGAGATTCACTTCCAACAGCGTAGAGCAATCTAAAGGTTCACTCTAGGGGAAAGGGGAGGGAAAATTGTGATTTACTCACATAATAGCAAAACAATTTTAACAGACAGAGTCTACAAAGATAAAGAAAGGTGGCATAAAGGAGTGCTAACAGTGTAAAACTTGCAGTCCCAAGGATCGAACTCAGGACCTTGCGCTTGGCAGGCAGGTGCGAGGGTTGGACTCAGGACCTTGTGTTTGGCAGGCAGGCACTTATGCCACTGAGCGATCTCCCCAGCCCTATAAAACTATTTTTAAGTGCAGGATATAATTTGTTTTATCACTCTGTAAAAACGTATGCTTAGATGCCTAGATGAAAGTAGATTTAACAAAATGCTCTCAAGGGTCATCTCTAGATTTTGGAATTATACATGATCACTGTTTTCTAACTTATCTTGTGTTGTCTTGCAATATTTTAATGAGTAAATTAATTCAATTTTCAGAAAGGAAGAGAAACATTAAGATAAAAATTATGATAAAGTAAAACTATGAATAGTAAATATTCCATAATATTAGGAACATAAAAATTATACACAGTTATTTTTGGGCATAAATGTTATGCGTCACCCATAAACTGGAGATGAGGAGTATCTATCTCAAATAAGAAAAGCTCAGTGTTACTAGGCCTAAGGACCAGGATTTAAGTTTAATTAGAGGATCTCTTGGGAGGGGTAGAAATGGATGAAAACACTTTTCTTGTAAAGACAAGTTAGAGAAGCATTTCACCCTTAAATATCATACAAAGACATATATGAAAGACATTTAAGTTATTGACTTCTCTTGTTTCTTTATTCCTTTTCCATTCCTTATCCCTCTTTTACTTTGTCTTCTTTTAACACTTTATGTCTCCCTCCCTACTATCTCCTCTCCTTCCTTCTTCCATACCTCTAATATTTATTAAATCTTTATCAGTAGCAAAGATATTTGTAAAAAGCTCATTGCCTGTCTGGTGAAATTCTATAACTAGGCGGATAGACAACTGCATGAATGAGAGTTAGGAATGTAAGTAGGTAGAGTACCACGAAACACTAAAGAAAAATAATGTGAATCTGAAACCTCAGTGAGTTCTACATGAAAAACACATTTGTGAGGTGAAGTTGCCTGTGGTTTGACTTCACTAGATTGGGACTAGATGTGAAATTAGAAGAATTCTGATAAACGGACCAGCGAGGTAACTCAGCTGTCTAAAGTGCCTACTTAGGCAAACTTAGGCAAGCACACGGAACTACAGTTCGATCCCAGGCACCACATGCTGTGTCAGCCCTGCTCTCAGGGAGGGCTGAGCTGGCCAAAAATAACATAAAATAAAGATTCGGATAGATTGGAAATATAAATGAACCCATCCCACACAGGAAGCATTTGCAAAGGCTGGCAGTGACACAGTGACCTTTTGCGTGGAAATACAGGGACCTGAAGGCTGGAGTGAGGGTCACTTCTCTAGTTGGTCACCTGTCACAGTTAGAAGGAGAGTACCTTCTCTTTAGAGTCTACTTTTTGCCAAACAGAATTTATATATGATATAAAATGAAAAGTTTGATTTGAAAATATTTTAATCACAAAATAAAATTGAAACATTTTACATTGTACACATAATTTTTAAAATTTTATTTATTTATTTATTTATTTTTGTGGTATCAGGGCTAGAACTCAGGACCTTACTCTTGCCAGGCAGGCACCTATACCACTGAACCATCTCCATGGCATGATTTTTTAAAAATATTGTATTCAAAGAAGATATTTATCCCATGAAGGAGTAATTTTTACAGTAGTTTGGTGAGCAGGCTTATTCCTTTTTCTTTCAGGTACTTTTCATAATCAGCCTTATCAAATGACAGAACTTTCCTTCCGTTACTTAAAAATAATTTTAGATACTACATGCTCTTTGAAGTTCATATGCTGCCATTCAAGCACCTGGAATATTAAATAATGACCACTCTGTCTCCATTAACCAGGATTCTTAGTATTTTAAGACTATTTTAATGAGGACACACTTGGAACACATTGATAATTTCACACTCCCATCTTCAGTTTCAAGCTGTTTTCATCACTGAGTACATACTGTCATCTTTTGTAGTAACCCATCAGGAAGCCTTAACTTCTGCTTACAGATATGACATTCAACATTAATAAATTCACTTGAATTTGAAAACTCTCAATTATATGCAATTAAGCTAAAGTAAAAATGGATTAAACGTCCAGATATTAAAACAGAACCTGAACCTGAGTTGAAGAAAAGTAAGTAGAAATGTTGAAGACATAGGTGTACCCAGAGAGTTCATGAACAGAAACCAAACTTCATGGGAAGTACTTCAAAGAAATATTTCAAAGACTGGGATCTCATCTTATTAAATAGTTTTCACCATCAAAATAAGTCACCAACAGAGTGAAAAGACAATCCAGAGTGGAAACAACTGTTAACAAATTGTGCATCAGAAAAAGGACTTCTATCTGGAACATATGAAGAATTGAAAAAAATACTAGGCTCCCAAATTCAAAGACCCAAGCCAAAAATGGCTTCTGAGATGAATACATACTTCTCAGAAGAAGAATAACAAATGGGTAAATATAGGATAAAATGTTCAACAGCATTGGTCACTTGAGAGAAGTAAATTAAAGTGATACTGTGATTCCATCTCACCGCAGAAAGAAAGGCTCTCTTTAAAAAGTCAACCAATAACAAATGCTGGAAGGTCTGTGAGGAAAAAGGAGCCCTTCTCCACAGTGGGTGGTAGTGTAGAATAGTGCAATCACTATGAAAATCAATGTGGAGATTCCTCAAAAAGCTAGGATTGGAGGTCCCTTTTGACCAAGCTAGTCCTCTTCTGGGTATTTTTCCAGAAGCACTGAAGACATACTACAGTGATATATGTGCATGCATATTTAGAGCAGCACAATGTGTTACAGCTAAATCTTGGAAACAACTCCAATGCCCATCAACAGAGGAATTGATTAAAAAGATGTAGAATTTTTGCACAATGGTGTACTACTCAACCCTACATAAAGACAAACTTGAGACTTTCATATATATATATATATATATATATATATATATATATATATCTGTAAATAGAGACTATAATTAGCAGTGAAAGTATAGGTCAGAAAGCATCACATTGTCTCCCTAGTGTGAGAAATTAAAAGAGTAAATAAGGTTTAAAATGTACAATAGATACTGCGAAATGGAAAGAAATAGCTTAAAAGTAAAAAAGAGCTAAGATGGGGAGAAGAAAAATGAGGGAAGGGGAAAGGGAGAAAAAATGAAACTTAGCACTATATTAGCATCTCTTAGTTCAAGGAAAGTTTGTGCCAATATCAAAGTGGAGGATTTTTCATGCCTGTATCTTGTACTTCAGGTAACTACTTTAAAGATAAAAATATGCAATGTGTGAACTACTGATATTAACCCCCTCCTCTCTCTCTCTTTCTCTCTCTCTCTCTCTCTCTCTCTCTCTCTCTCTCTCTCTCTCTCAGAATTAAACAACTCAGGACCTTGCACTTGCCAGGAAGATGCTGTTTCTCTGAGCCAAATACTTGATCCTTGGCTCTCTTATCCTGTTATGAACTTTTGTTTTGCCATTTTTCAAAAAATAAAAATATTTCCCAATTAAATTATTTAAATATTCTCTATGAGGGTAGGGCTTCTTAAGCTGCATTATTGATGTTTGGGCCCAGGTCATTCTGCTTGGGATTTTTGTGCCCTGAGGGATGCTTTTCAGCATCCTGGGATTCTTTCTACCTTAGCCAATAGTAGGCTCCCACTGTGGACGATCAATAATGCCTCTCAGGATTTGAAAAATGTCCCCTGGGGAAGCAGAATTGCCCTAGTTGAGGACCTTTGACTTAGGGATTTCTTCCCAGAAAACTCAGGAGCCCCTACCAGGTAAACTTAAGACATGGCTTTGATCTGCATATTGGTTTCACGAGGTATGCTATACCTATGTACATTAAAGAGTGGTATCAAATTTCCATTTGCTGATGGCTGGAGCAATAAAAATTTATGAACTGGTCAGGCTTGCATTTCCTTTCTTTTGTGTCACCATTAGAGTGATGAAATTCCACAACAAATAAGCCAATCACTCTAAATATGAACCTGGGGCGACAGAAGTGTAAAGGCACTACTGAAGAGTCTCTAACTTTTATAAACATCTTTATGGAAATCACGTTATACCATCACTTAAAATCTGTGAAGTTAGTTTTTCTGTGAATATTTTAGTTATATTTTTAAGTTAGGCCTTGTACAAGTTTGAATTGCTAGATTAAGAATTCATTATTTGGTTCTATTGCTTTTCCTCCTAATTAAAAGTTATGTCCCACAGAATTTTGAACCAAGTCTAAGCTGAATATTCATGTTTAACATAAAACTCACAGATGTAATTTAAATATGAACTTATATATTACATGTCATAAGTGCTGATACTGTAGAAAAAGTTCAGTTATGCATAGTCTTAATATTGTGCAGAAATATCTCCATGAAGCTTTCTTATTTTGGAATTCAGACACTATATGATGCCAAATTTATACTCACTAAAAGTTATCTCTGGGCTAATATGCTCACTTCCGATTGGGGATACTTCAGAGTATTCCTAATATGATTGTTTTTATGTCAGTTGTGTGTTTTTTCCCCTAAGCATAATTGCTGTTTATTTCAGACTTCACTACCACCAGGAAACCTACATGTTGATAATTTCTTAATTCAAGGGGAATATGTTTTGTTTACAAAAGAATTTTTATCTGCACTTCACAGTGCAGAAAGTCTGCTTCTAAGCATATGGTTAAGAGGGTAAAGCTCTGCAGATTTAGCTTCTTTAACATAAGGGGGACACAGTTTAATCTAACCGTGTTTCCCTAAATGTTTATATGCGATGTCTTTCTACGGCAAAGAATTTCAACATACTCAAATATCCAACATAATATACACAACGACATCTATTTATCAAATATAAACCAAGCTATCAAAAGATAATTAGGTGAGACATGAATGTTTTGTCATAATTAATATTCTGTCAATAAGACAGATAAGAAAACTCCAAGGGTTAATGTTTTCCCGGCTGCCAGATCCTGTTGCCAGTGAATTTTTCTAGCTCACTCCATTAATTCCGTCGGCACAATGGATCAGACTAGAGATGTGTCTTCATAAATCACTCTGAAGTGCTGGGGGTTGGAGTATCTAATTAATCAGCACTGTCATTATGTTTGACTTGTATCTGCCTTACTGTGTGTGGGACAGAGAGGCAGTGTGTTTGACCCGTGTGCTCTCCAGCAGTTCTCCAGTGGTGGTGTAAATTTTAACCCATTCAAAGAAAAAGTCACCCAGTGTGGCTCTAACATGTTTCTCAGCAACAACATGCTCTTTTAAAGATACTATTTCCTCATTCCTTTTTTGCTAAGTTTTTCAACTATCACAGTAGATTTTTGCAGGGTGAAAAAGTACATTACTGAAAATTTATTTGTGAATTCTATAGTCAGGTAAAAGTATATTATAAAATGTTTTCTTAACCAGTAGGATGACACACTTTGAATATGCAAAGAACTTTGGAATTTCAGCTTATTGTCACCAGCAATGAAATTTTATCCCTTGAAAAATTACCTTCAATTTTTCTATAGACACTTATTTTGTATCTTTGTATAGTTCTGTTTCTTCATAAGGAACTCTCTAATAATGCAATTATTTTATAATTTAAACATTTAATCTAAAATGTTTTATAGTTAAACGTATAGATAACTACAGGAGAATTATGAATGGCCTCTGGGACACAAGAGAGTTGCATTCTGTGGACTGGTATGCACAGTTGCAGAGCTTACCTGGCACCCTTTTAGAGCTTTGGTGGCCTCTGGACAGCTTTCAGGACTCTGCTAAATTCTGACATTCCTTATCCCACAGTGCAGAGGCGTGGAAGCTTCTGCTAGTACCACTCCAAACCTTTAAGAACTTGGGAGGACTCTGAGTGGCCATCAGGATGTAGAAGAGCTGTGATCTGTGGCACTAGCATGAACAGTTGCAAAGATTTCCTGGACCCATTTAAGATCTTGGTGGACTCTGAGCAGTCTATGGGACTTTGGGCGATTACTGAAAGCTTCAAAAATGCCAAAACACAGGCACAAAACGCAATCTCAATTCTACAGCCCACCCAGAACAAATCCAGGAGACAAAGACATACAAGAACTTGGAAATCACACACCTGAAATTTCTGAAATGATAGCAACTGAAGTAAAGAAATAAGTCCATCAGACTATAGAAGAATTAAAGTCAGAAATAATCTCTCAGGTCCAAAAAGAAAGGACAACAATGGTGAGAGAATTGCTCAGCACACCGAAAGAAGACATAGATAGAAAAAAAGAGAATAGAAAGATTATGGAAACACTGAATGAACAATACAGGGAAGAATTAGAATGCATGAAACAGATTAAAACAGCTATCTAGGATATTAAGAACTCCATTGAAAGCTGGCTAACCTGCTTGAATGAAACTAAAAAAAAAAAAAAGAAACTGAGGATATACTTTCAGACCTGAAAGGCAGTGATACAGCTAATGAATGTGATATTTAAAAAGTCATAAAATAGCAATGACTGAAGATAAAACAACTGAGCAGCTATAAGTCTACTCAAAGAAAGTAAATATAAGAACAGGAGGTGTCAATGAAGCAGTGGGAGAGAGAACAAAAGACAGAGAAACTAGCAGAAAATTTTCCAACCGAGAGAAAAGAACCAAATATACAGACAACCAAGTCATATAGAACTCTACACAGTCATAATTGCAATACATTTGTACATAGACACATAATAATCAAGGCATCAGAAAGTTAGCAAAAAAAAAAAAAAAATCAGTATTAAAAGCTGCTGGAGAGAAGGAAAAGATCACTTACAATGGAAAGCCCATCAGAATCACAGCAGATTTCTCAACAAAAATCATCAAGTCAAGGAGAGCTTATTTTTTTTCCATTTATTTTTATTTTATTAAAATACAAATGTCAATCAGACAGTTTCAAGACACCTTAACCATACAGAGTCGATGAATTAATAAATTGCAAATTGTTTTCATAACGTTTTGGTACTGTACAAGGTGCATACATGAAATTATATTTACAGGTTTTTTATAGCTGAATTATATCAAAGATTCAATAATTATTTACCTAGTGGATGACCATAGCACTAAAAGCCGACATAATATCCTGTCCAACCACCATTAGTGCAGATCTTGCCTCTCATAGAATTATGTAGAAGCACAGCGT